>PVJH01003939.1:0-133483 GCA_004026705.1 Nesogale talazaci
CCTAATTACAGGTAACCACATGGGTAACAGGAGAGGTTGTACAACAGGCATACATGTAACAGGATGGGGTGAGCTCGGGGTATACTTGCAATAGGAAGGGAAGATGCTAGGGACATGCCTGTGACAAGATGAGTGGACTCTAGAGTCAAGAAGATAGCCTAACCTTGGTCCTCCCTGAATTGACTTGACGGTATTTTGTGTTTGAACTCTCCTTCAGGGCAATAGTCCAATGTCCTTATCAGAAGAGAATGGGCTCCATCTAGGTGGAATGGACTGTAGGGTCTCATTGCTTTAGATGGCAGATGGCCCTCAGGGAGATAACCTTAAAGTAGCTGATCTTCAACTGGATACTCATTGACCAGCTGTGGGGCAGCAGCACCTTAGATTTGGCATATAATATAGGCGGACAACCAAGGGAATAAATAGCCTTTCTGTTACCCACATTTATCAAATATCATGCTATTGGTCAGCGATCGATCCCTTCAGATGAAACGTTCAAATTTAGTGAGGCAAAGGTTTACCCTCCTGTTTCTAAGGAACATTCTGCTGTACATCCTTCAAGACAAAGGTGTTTGTTCTTCATTTTGTATTGTCTCGAGTTTGCGCATGTTTTCATGGTCTGGTTGCCTACTGGCTGTGACTTGAGGTGCTAACTGCAACAGTTAGAAGCCACCAGTCACTATGCAGGAGAAAGACAAGCCTTTCTATTCTCATAAGGATATAACACATTCTTGGAAAGTCAAGGGCAGTTCTATCCTAACCTAGAGGTTTGCTAATAGTCCCAATTGGCTCGATTATAGTAAGGGTTTTTTCAGTTATTTTTGTTTGTTTGTTTAACATAGTGTTAGGCAGGGTTCTCTAGAGAAATGAAACCAGACACTTATGGTTATAGAAAGATGATAGATAGATAGATAGATAGATAGATAGATAGATAGATAGATAGATAGATACCGCAAGAAGGAATATAAAAAGCAAATTAGTCCACACAACGTACAGAGGGTTCAGTTCAACTCACTTTCATGGAATAGTTAATATACTAGAAGTTCTTCAGCTCATGTGGACTTCCAGGTTCAAGGTCAAGGTAGCAGACAAAAGAGTCTTCCCTGGGGCAAGGCAAGCAGAGACTGCCCACAGAAAGCAAGCTGCAGGGTGGGTCCCCAACAGTCAATGAACACACTCACATGGGATATTGAAAACAGGCAATGCAAGGTGATGGAATCCATCACCCTCAAGCTCAAACGATATACACACCATCCATGTGGCAAAGCAGGTCTCAAAGGAACATCAAGTTCTAGCGACATGATCCATGGAGCTACAGGTTGTAGCTCACAGGTTGAGGCAGAGAACTAGCTACATGCTCCAGTATGCTCTGATACTAGAAAACAAAAGAGGAGGGTGGGCCATGCGGAGCCATTCATCTATTTTCCCTCTAATCACATTGCAACCTGATTAATCTCATATTTTTCTATAGGCCAGATTGGCACAATAAACCTACCTATCGCATTTTAGTATATACAGTTGGAAAAGGAAAGCAGAATTCTCTATGATGAACGGACACTGGTGAAGGCAGAATTACTGCCATAGATTGAAATCCCTTAAATTTGCCTCCTTTCCTATGACACATCTCCTCAGATGAGTTAATGTCTCTTCCTCAATGGTCTTAAAATACCCAAGCTTCTTTCTGTTAATCCACTTAGAATATTATGTAACTACACTTTTAGATTGCAATGTCTGCCTCTCACTTGTTAACTCCTTTCTCAAATTTGCCCCGATAACTTAAACTGTGTCAAGCACATGCTGTTGTCGCCATTAGGTACCATAAAGTCAGCTCCAATCCATAGCAACCCCATGCACAACAGGCTAACACACTGCACAGACCTGAGCCATCCTCACGATCGTTCCCATGCCTGAGTCCATTGATGCAGCCATCTATGTTGTTGTGCAGGGCCTTTTGCTCTGCCCTTAGACTTTACCAAGCGTAGTGTCATTCTACAGGGACTGGTCTCTCCAAACAACACTTCATATGTCCAAATACCTCTAAGGACCACTCTGGCCATCCTTCTTCCAAAATAGATCAGCTTGTCGTGTTAGCAGTTCACCTCTAGCCCCACAATTCAAATGCACTGGTTCTTCTCCAGTCTTCCTTATTCAATGCTCATCTTTACATGCACAGGATGCAATGGAGAAAACCTGGGCTTGGGTCAGGTGCCCCTCACTCCTCACAGAAACATCCTTGCTCTTCAATACTAGAGAGAGATCTTACACGAGAGATATACCTAAGACAATACATTTCTTTATCTCTTGACTGCTCCATCCATGAGCATTATTGTGGATCCAAGCAAAATCCTTGACAAATCACCATTTTCTCTCTTTACCACAATGTTTACTCCTGGGCCAGGTGTAAGGATTTGGGCTTCCATTACCTTGAGTTACAAGCCATACTGAAGGCTGCGATACTTGATCTTCTTCAAGTGCTTCAATTCCTCCTCACTTTCAGCAAGCAAGGTGTGCCATCTGCATATTGCAAGTGGTTAGTAAGCCTTCCCCTAACCCTGACACTACATTCTTCTTTGTGTACACTAGCTTCTCTGAGGATTTGCTCAGCATATGGTTTGAACAAATATGGTAAGGGGAAACAAGCCTCACACACTTCATTTCTGATTATAAGCCTTGCAGTATTCCCTTGTTTTATTCACACAACTGCCTATTGATCCACGTAGATGTTCCTCATAAATCCAATGAGGTGTTCTGGAACTTTCTTCTTAAGTTTCTTCACACTTTATTAATGTCCACAGAGTTGAATGCCTTGCATAGCTCATGAAACATAAGTAACCATCTTTCTGCTCTTCCCTGTTCCGAGTCAAGTAATGCTATCCCTCATTTCCTGTCCTCTTCTGCATCCAGCCTGAACTTCTAGCAGTTCCATGTCAATCAGTATATTGCTTGTTGAATTATAGTCTCAGGAATTGAGACTTAAAAATATACTGAAGTGGTGAGAACGAAAATGAGGTGTCACACCCATGTACCTGATCCAGGATTTCTTCACTATTTCCCCCTAGTACCAGTTTGGTCTGCAGTTGAATTTAGAGTTCAATCCCCTCCCTCTCCTTCTTTTTATGGGAAAAGGTCAGGGTACAGAGGTTTCTTAGAAGCATCAGAATTAAGCTTACACATCCAAGAAACATTTAAAGCAAAGGGGGGAAAGATATATAGAGTGTCCTAGGAAAAAGGAGACATGTGGAGAGACTCTAAGCCATACAGCTGTGATGACTAGAGAGCAGGCAGATTTCTGATGGGGTGCTACCATGACAGTGCCCAGGAGGTGCGGCTTCAGGACACACTCTGTGTTCCCCATCATTTTTTGTTTTCCCCCTTCTAGCACAGATCCTTACCATAAATCATCAGGTATGGGAGGTAGCTGGAGCGGATTTCTACCCTTTTCTCCTCCATGGAGAAAAGTGTTCATTTACTTGTTGACTTGCATATTTATTTGACCTGCAATAAACTGGGATTCCTATTAAATATAAGCTCAGCTCCCATTACCTGCCCATTGAGCCCTATTCCTGATTTTAGTCTCCCTAGCCCTAAATTAATTTATAGTGTTATGTGGGTTAAAGATTAATGAATTCATTTCAATATAATGATATATTGATTTACTCTATTTTATATACCTCTCTACAATTATGATTTGATGTAACTTTAAAAATTTATTCAAGTCTTTCCTAAATTAGGAAATAAAATTATCTAGTTCAGATTTGTTTTTCACCTAACACATTATAAACTTAAGGGCAGAATCCATGTTCTTTATCTTCCAGATCCTTTTGAAACTGCTCTTACATTATGATTCAATTTCACTTTTGAGACTCACTTTTGAGAGTCTATCAGAATCTTTAGAAATTTAACCCAGGGATCTGAATTTTAACAAACTCCCCAAGTGGTGATTAGGCTTGCCACAATTTGAAGATCACTATCTAACAATCTTCTCAGTAGCTATCAACAAGTAAATAGTTACAGATTAAGGAATCCCAGAGAAACACCCACCTACTAGGCAAAGAGCTGTCACTTCAAGCAGAAACTTACTGTGAGGCTGGCCAAGATCAAGGCCAATTCCCTACCCTACCCCATCCCACCTCCGAGCCAGTTCTGGTTCCAAAATAATAAAAAAGAGATTCCTGTTGATCATAGGCTGAGGGATAGATGTAATTTCTACTGCAAACTATAAAAAGGCCACACAAAATAATCCAATATAAAGACCTTAGGTAACAGTTAGTTGAAAATGTAGAACAAAACAAAAGGAATTCCTAATGTCTTAGGAGACTATCTGCAACTGAGTCACTTCTGAGTGATGTTTTAACCTTTTCTGCCATTTATTCCATAAACAACAAAATAGATGAAATATAATGATCACCACAAGTAAAGAATAACACTTCACCACCTCCAATGTGAGGGTACTTAGGTAATGATTCAGAGAAAGCACTACAAGCATTCTCTGCTCCTTTCTTATCTCCTGGGAACAAGGGCAGAGCAGAGAGGTTAGAAGACTGACCAAATTCACTCACCTCATGGCACACTGAGGCTTGGGGGAAGGAGAAAGTCAACTATAAACCTACGCTTTAAAATGTGTAAGATGGAATGTAAATAACAGAACTGGACCCTTTTTGAAAATCCAAAATAAATTTTAAAAACTTGTGCAATCAGAGAGTAAAAAATTGTTATCCAGCAGCTGATATGAAAAGGGCATGAAGGCAATTTCCAACCCCTTTTACCTTCACAAAGGTGAGAAAGAATCAAACTCAACATCTGTCCAAGATAAGAGGCTTCTGAGACTGCTGTCTGACATGCCTCCACCCTCCCGGAGTCATGATCAACTTTGATACCAGTTGTTCCTCCCTCGGACAGGTACTCTCTACATTTATGCTGGATTCCATGATTCATTGCAATGACATAAAGAGTCCACACACAAAATATTCATAATTGTATATAATTGTACAATGTATACATTATATAATTTTGAATATACAATATATATTCACAATTCAGGGGCTTTCTTAGGGAGTTGGGCAGGCTAGGTTCGGGGTCAGAAATACTCAGGACACACTTCATCAGTCTGGGCATTCTCTTTCCAGTCATGGCCACAGACAGGTGTCTCTCCAGTCTTTAGCCTCTCAGTCATAAGGCCTCTTGGCATCTGCCTTTTTAGGGAAGGTTACAAAACTCTTCAGTGCTGTAAACAATCCCAGTGGGCAGGACACTTTGCCAAGCCACTGTCCTCTCTAGTTCTGTCGGTCTGAAAGCTTGGCCTGGAAGCACTGTCCTCTCTACATGCTTCACTTGTGCTGTATTTGCAGGGTGGGCATGGAGACCCACCAATCTAGCTCACGCTCTGGCTCATAGTTCTATTGCTGTCTCTCCTTTGACACTCCT
This sequence comes from Nesogale talazaci, assembly GCA_004026705.1. Lineage (NCBI taxonomy): Eukaryota > Metazoa > Chordata > Mammalia > Afrosoricida > Tenrecidae > Nesogale > Nesogale talazaci. Next base: position 5,425 of record PVJH01003939.1, read on the forward strand.
GTTAGAGTTGTGACAACTCTTTCTCCTGAATTTAGGAGGCCAAGGGTCCAAAGAATACCCTCTACTCCTGGCTTTTCTCTCTTGAAGGTCATGAGCTCTTCTGTACTGCTTCTGAGATTCTTCTGTTTATACCCAGCAGGATGGCAAAATCAACCATCCCTGTGTCAGAATTGCACGTACTTACAATCAAGCCTGTTTACAGCCCTAGCTAATGAGTCTTATAATATTACCAGCATCTTCCTCTACCTTCTCCTGTCCCAAGTCATCAGTGAAAATACACCCCATCAGCATACTCTCATGCAGTTACTTGATGGGAGTTCCAATGACCATGTCCAGTAGAGCCCTGTCAAGTAAATCAAAGCATCACGAGCAGTAACAAAACAGTTGGATGAAAACTATAGGAAAAAAGAAAACTATTTAGATGAAATGAAACCCTATCCAGAATTTAGAAGAACATTAACAGAAACATAACAGAGAGGAGTAGCTTCATTAACAGGTTTAAAAGCTGACTCAAGCTTTACCCAGGCTTCTCTTAATGACACCAGTATGATGGACAAACACCAAGTCTCTGAGGCTAACAATTCACAGGTGATTCTAAGTTTCCAATTAAACACAGCCCTTACACCCATTCCCTTCAAAATTATAGAGCTTGGCTTGCCTCTCACTCACTAATTAAGAAGTGAACACCAGGGAATTAGGATGCCTGAAAGTACATGCTGGATTCTGCTGAACTTTTAGATTTGGAACTGGAGAGAGGGAACTAGATCTTCTATAACACTTGTTTGTGCTTGGGAAAACACAGCACCTTAAGATGCTTCTTCTCTGATTGCTACATTGATCAAGGTGAGTTACATTATAGTGAGAGATAACAAGTGGCTTTAAATGAGCCATAAAGAAAGTCAATTGACTAAAACTAATAACTTTGCACCAATGGTTGCTTTAGATAACAGATCACACAGTATAGCATAGAAGAGAAGTCAGAATTACATCAGTTTGCCTTGAGGGTGGGCAAAAACAAAACAACATGAACAAATGTGACCCCCTTTTTATTTTATATAAAAAAATTGATGTGTGATTTGGAATTGTGGCTTAAGTAATAACTCATTAAACCCTTGCTCCAAATTGCTAAATATTTTGTGTGCTAATGCTACAAAAAATAATATGATGTTCTTAAAGTACTAATTTGTTTATATATGAGGAGAGAGTGAAAATAAAGATCTGAAATAGTAGAGTATACATATGCTTCTTTTACTGCAGCGAAATCTACACTTTGCATTTTGAGAACCCAGATCTTTAGCAACGTCTTATGAAATATCCATTACTTAATATTGGATGACAAAAGGGCTTATTATAAGTTTAAGACATCCTATATAATCCTAATGACTAACCTTATAATTCTTTGGGCACAAATTCCTTCTTCATAATCACTCCTTTGAAAATCTGAAAGCAAATGTACTGCCATCACAAGTGCCAAATTATTAAGTGCATTAACGATTTTAGGCTATTGAAGTTCCACTTAATGCACTGGAGTAGCAATTTACTAAAGTGGCCTGATAGATCTGATGCACCCCACAAAGGTAAGCACTCAATCACTTTATTACCTTTCGGATCATCCATATACTCAAGAAGTAGAGGGCTGTGGGAGAAAGAAGTTAAAATGAAGAAAGAAAAAAAAAGTACATCATAACATAAGTAATGCAGGAAAGGTATATTTTGGGGATGTAATGTTTTAAAAGACATCTTTTTATAATATGGAATTTACTAAATTTGATGTGCCAAATGAGGGTCTTTTGAATAATCAAGCTCAGGGAAGTTCAGAGTAAAGAAGAACCCTCAAGTCTTATCTGCAAACGATAAACACTAGAATGTGATATCATTCAAAGGGAAAAGAGAAAGGAGTCGTTTATGATTCCAAGGTTAAACATGAAAGAAATAACTATGACTGATGACCTAGCATTACTCAACTTATATAAAACACGTCAAATATGCAAAGAAGAAATGTAAGAATATGAATACGCTATATGCATTGCATATTTAAATCCATTTGATTCATTTGGCACATTTTAGTTTTATTGTTTAACTCAGACTTCCCCAAAACCCCACATGCATGCTCCCCTGAGTTTGCCTCTCTAATTGAAAAGTTTGCTCTAAGGGCTATTGATACTGAATTTAAAAATGACTTTATGCAAATCTATTTTGGAAATGTGGTTATAATAGTTGAATATTAGTGAGTAATATTATCGTAGCTACAAGTTGGGCTGCCAACCTGGAGATCAGCAGTTTGAAACCACCAGCCACAGAGCAGAGAGAGATGAGGCTTTCTCCTCCCTTAAACCGTTACAGTCTCAGAAACTGACCGTCTATGGCAGGTCTGCTGCACAAGGACTCTTTCGAGTGTTGGAAAGCAAGGGTGTTACTTTGTACACTAAGGCAGACCTGACACAAACAATGGTATTTTCATTAGCCTCACTGCCTCTAAGATGAATGCCGACAGAGCAGTGCTACAAGAGAGCAGAGAACTGCCCCTGTGAGTTTCTGGGATAGCAGCGCTTTACTCTTTTTTTTTTTTTAATCCTTTATTAGGGGATCATACAGTTCTTATCACAATCCATACATAAGTCCATTTTATGTCAAGCACATCTGTACATCCGCTGCCCTCATCATTCTCGTATTTGTTTTTTATCTAAGCCCTTAGCATCGACCCCTCATTTTCCCTCTTCCTGCTCTCCCCTCGTAAGCCCTTGATAACTTATAAATTATTATTACTTTGTCCTATCTTACACTGTGCGATGTCTCCTTTCACTCACTTCCCCGTTGTCCACATCCCAGGGTGGAGGTTATATGTAAGTCCATATAATCAGTTCCCCCTTTCTACCACATCTTCCTTTCCCTCTACCCTCCTGGTATCTTCCCTCTCACCACTGGTCCCAAAGGGATCATCTGTTCTGAATTTCCTGTTTCCGGTTCCTATCTGTACCCGTGTTCATCCTCTGGTCTAGCCAGATTTGTAAGGTAGAATTGGGATCATGATAGTAGGAAGGAGGAAGCATTGAAGAACTAGTTGTATGTTTCGTCATTACTACACTGCACCCTAACTAGTTTGTTTCCTCCCTGTGACCCCTCTGTAAGGAGAAGTCTGTTACCTACAGATGGTCTTTGGGTCCCCATCCTATAATCCCCCTCATTTACAGTAATATTTTTTTTAGTTTCTTTATGCCTGATACCTGATCCCTTCCACACCTCGTGGTCACACAGACTGGTGTGCTTCTTCCATATGGGCTTTGTTGCTTCTGAGCTAGATGACCGCTTATTTATCTTCAATCCTTTAAGACCCCAGACACTATATCTTTTGATAACCAGGCACCATCAGCTTTCTTCACCACATTTGCTTATGCATACTTTGTCCTCAACAATCCCAATGGGAAGGTGAGCAGCCCTTTACTCATGCAGAGTGGCTGGGGCTTTCAAACTGCTGGCTTGTAGGATCACAATTCAACATAGAACCACTATGACACCAGGACTCCAATAGCCTGGTAGGCATTTGAAAATCAGACATCAAATGAGGAAAATGACAGAAGAATCCAGGTGTTTGAATTGAGAATATTGAAAGTATAATAGAATACTAAAATAACAAACTGACCTTTTTTGGAATAAGTCAGTCATAGTGCTTCTTAGAGGCAATAATGGCAAGACTTCATCTTACATTCTTGAACATGTTATAAGGAGAGACCAGTCCCTGGAGGAGGACATCATGCTGAAGTATAGGGACACTGAAAAGGAGGAAGACCCTTAATGAAATGGATTGACACAGTAGTGGAAACAAGGGGTTTGAGCAGAGGATGGTGCAGGCCAGGGCAGTGTTTCTTTCTGTTGAACATAGGGTCTCTATGGGTTAGAACTGACTAAGTGGCACATAATAACAATGATGACAGCCTTATAGGGACTACATATTCATAAAAGTTGTTTCAGATAGTTCAGAGTAAGAATAAAATTAAGATATTTATAAATGACCCTGACATCCATGTGGAGCTAAGAAATTGAACTAATATATGGCTGAATTAGAATTAGTTTACAGTACTAGGCTTTGCTAGGTACAAAGGCAAGAGGGAAAGAATTGGGCTGCCTTGTTGGGAATGTATTCACTGAAACCCTTTTGGATAAGAGTGGAACATTGTCAGATACTGAAAATCTCATGGATATCAGTAGAACATTATCAGGTACTTCCAGAAGCTGGGTCTCACAGGCCAGAAGACACTCAAAATATAAGTGAAGAAGAACCACTTCTGAAATTAGAGCCAACCATGATGACATGGATAGAGTGACATCTTAGGGAATAAAGCCTTTGGAACCTTGATTTACATGACCCAAAATGAGAAGAATCAACTTCAAATATGCAGTAGGAATTAGAATTTGGAGTATATGAATTATGAATTAATTGCATTACTATGATCTGGGTGAAGCTCTCCTTAGTCCTTAATGTAACATCTTTAATTTACAATGCTTTAAAGGATTCTTCTGCAGTAGATTTACCAAATGTAATGATTTTTTATCTCTTGACTGATGTTTTTATGATATTGATCATCGATCCAAGTAAGACAAAATCCTTGACAACATCAATCTTTTCTCCATTTATCATGATAGTCCAAAATATTTGCTCCAACTGTGAGAATTTTGGTGTAATCTATTGTAATAGTCTGGGTTGATGAGAGAAACAAATTCACAGACATTCACAAGTGTATACCATTGGCCTTTACAGAAAGAGTAATTGTACAAGAAACCATCCTAGCCCAATCTAAATTGAGTCCATAAGTCTGATATTAGCCCATATGTCATGTTCCAGTTTGTAAATTCCTCTTCAGACTCACAGATCACATGCAATGATGCCACGTTCAGGAAGATCACAGGCCAGTGGGCAGAAAGGGCCAGCTAATAAGAATTTCCTCTCTCAAGTTCTCCAAATGTGTCACCTGGTCATTCCCAAGTCATGATTTTGTTGCTGTAATGTCAATGATACTGTTTTATAATTTGAGCCTTCTGTGAGTCCTTTTCTATTTCTGTGTGTACCTACCTGTGTCTTTCTGTTACCAGTTGGATTGTTTATTTATTCAGCGAATATTTACTTAATACCTTCTGGCATTGGAAAAGTTTGGCAAATATGCCATTGAGTGCCAGAAGATTGACTAAATCTCTGTTGGAGTGAGTGTAGCCAGAGTGACCCTAATGTATACAATGTTGTAGGAGGCAACTTTGTCACTTTGAGCAACTCCTTACATGTGAAGGGAGCTCAGGTTTGTCTCATATCCTTTGGGCATGTTTGCAGTTTCTAAAGAAGAACATCATGCTCGATGTTCAGGAAAATGAAGGGCGAGTGAAACAGAGGAGACCATCATGGACATGAACTGACACAGTAGCTGTAACATAGCAACAATTGAGCGTCCAGAGAAGCATCAGGCAAGGAATCAGTGGCTTAGACCCAGAGTTGCTATGAATCAGAAACAGCTCAGTGAACCAACCAACCACAACTACCCAGGACTTGACATGTTTGTCTTTCTTGACACGTTAAAAACAGGAATGAATAAGACAAAAAAATATTTCAGGCCTATTAGAACTTTTACTATGCTTTTGGAGAGGCTAATATTTGTAATAAATGTAATGCAAAAGTCGATTACAGAATATATTAGAAAATAATGTGCTATGGAATAAGAAAAAACTGGTAGAAAAGGGAGTATGGGGAGGTGAGACAGATTGCAGTTTTCAATTAGGGCAGTCTGCTGCTGCTGCGGCTGCTATCAGATGCCCTCCAGACCACACCCTTCCGACCCTGCATGTTGAACTGCTCAGTAGCTAGAAACAAGGCATGAGGGTGTTTCTCTCAAAGCCTGTTGGATCCCCCTAGGGGAGGATGAAAACCATAAAATCTAAGGATCGTGTGCCAATTCAGGCCTGAACCAGGTGGGTGGTACACCTGGGTGAGCCCAACTAGGCTAGGTGGGTCTAAGTCAGCCAATGGGGTCAACTACATCTCCCAGCCAAGAACCCTGAAGGCCAGCACTTCAAGAGCAGCGCGCTCTTTGCCTTCTGCTGTGTCTCTGCCTTCAGCTTGGCCATTCCTGGGGCTCTCTAAGGCCTCAGTTGGGGTGATTCTAAAGCTTCCTCTGTCTTTTTATAAAAAACCCACTTGGATCACAAACCAGGCTTCTGCATGAGCTCTTTCTCGTGTGAAGCAATACCGAGGTATTTCTCACCTGAGAAACCTAACACAACCTCCTTGGTCCTAGAGAAATGGCTAGCAGTGTGTGAAACATTGCAGCATGGGGAATTCCCCCACCCATGGTGCATGCAAAGCTGATTCATGTAGGGGGTCGCTTCCAGACACTTGACTCGGGGAGTTGCTACTGAGGACTTTCCGGCTCAGGCTTATGGCAGATATAAATGCCCACTGGGCACTTCTTGGAAGCGTTAAAGGAGCATTGTAACATTGCCCAAGCAGAGCAGAGGCCAGATCAAGGGACTGAGGGTCAGAGGGAGTTCTAAATATGAGCATAGCAGAGAAGAAACTGCCCTGGTGAAATACATCTATCGTGAGCATTGTTCACATAAATTATATACCGTCCCTAATACATCCCATATTCCTGGGTATTGTCTGTGAATTTTATGTTGCCATTGCAGTGAAACTCCTCTAAAAGGTAGAGAGCTGTGGGAATGGATCACTGATGTCAGAAGAGGGACAAGAAGGTGGCTCATGTGTCATCTTGTGACAATCAGCCTTGGGAGGAGGTCAGACTGGTCCCCCTGCCATTTTTTACAGCTGGATAAATCTGCATAAGAACCTCTTTAAAGATTTAGAAAGCAAAGATGTCATTTGAAGGATTAGTATGTACCTGACTGAGTACATTTTCAAATATGTATTTGAAAGTTGAACAACTAAGGAAGATTGTAGAAAAGTTAATGCATTTGAATTATGGTGTTAGAAAGTAATATCCGAACACACCATGAACTCCCAGAAGCACAAATCCATCTTTTGAAAGACACACATCCAGTGTACTCCTTGGAGGGGGAGGATGGGGAGACTTTATCTTACATTATTTGGACATGTTACTAGGAAAGATCAGGAAAAGGACAGGATGCCAGGTCAAGTTGAAGGTCAGTGAAGAAGAAGACCCTCCATGTGCTGAATCGGCACTGTGGTCATAACCCTGGACCCCAACGTCCCGGCAATGGGGAGGGGGTGACGCACACATGTTGCTAGCTTGTGCTTTGGGCACGTATGAGGGAGGACTGATCTGACAGGGCCAAACAATGAAGCAGCAGATTGTAGACAGTATAAACTCCTCCTAAATATGAATCTGAAACAATTGAAATTTCATCACTTTGCCTCTGAGGAAATATTGTCACAAAACATGAAATTATTGTTCTTCACCCATTTTCTTATAAATCACTTGAAATTGCAGGCACAAACAAAAAACATTTCTTGGAAGCCTGTTTAGAAGCCATGTTTTATTTTGCTTGTTTATTTTGTTTTCCCAAATGGCTGAAGAATGAGGCAAATTCCATGAGAGCTACTGTTATCCCTAAAGCGATTCTACCTCAAATTATGCATGTTTGTCATTATTCCAAGAGACAAAAGACACATATGAAAGTATTTTATTCACATTTGTTCAGAGCATTACTGAATATGTAACAACAAATATCGCTAGCCTCATTTAAACTATAGATTGAAACAAAGTATGGAAATATGCAAATGTAATTATTTTACCAATAAAAGTAATTTGTACTCGTAATAATGATATTTATCTGAATGCTCATTACTCAATGTTTTGAAGTTCAGAAAAGGATGAAATATCTATTCTATTAAAAAACTGACGCTAGCAAAAATGAGCAATCTAAAATAATTACATATCCTGGAAACACTAACCTACCTATATTGCCTTCAAAAACTGATAATTAATTTCTCAAAAAAACTTTTATTCAGGCTCAGTCTCGTTTAAGATACTATGTTAGAGGAGAAATTTCATTCTTCATCATGATTCATGATGAAGAACCATCTTATCACATTTTTCATGTTGACATAGGACATGACATTATAATATTAATCATATTATTGATAATAGCATACAATTACTTCAAGCAGTTATATTAATATTAATCAAAGCATAATTCTCATTCAATAATTATTGAGGACTTTACTATGTTCCAAACATAGTGGAAGCATTGTGTATTAAGCATTGGGAAAAACACACCTGAAATTTAATAGAGCGGCAAATATTTATCAAATGAACAAAAACAGTGGAATAATATTAGGAATATATAGTTTGGTTTGGTGATAATAAATAAAGATGTTGCTAAATAATATTCATTGAAGTGAGATATGTTATATGAGAAGACATTTTCTCTAGATGGCAACAACAGTTTGGACAAAACCCTTGAGCAGGAGAGAGTATGATGACCTTGAGAGTTGGATTACTGTGAGTTGAGGCACAGAGAATGAAAGATGCATTGAGACAAGATCATTCTTTGGGCATTTTAGGTAGGGTCTTTCAGACTGTTGCAGATTCATTTTTTTCCCAACACTACTCAAACAATGCAGAATATAAAAGAGTTTTAAACAGGAAAGTGGCATAACTAAATTCATTAAATAATTTTATAAAACATATGCTCTACTTGGATGCCAATGCTAACAAATAATAGCTAACTTAATTGAAAATGGTTTATAGCATAGGAGGAATGGAGATAGAATGAAATTCAGAATTAATTTGATTTAGTGGTCTAACTCCCCCCTCCCTTCCCCATTTTCTTCTTTTCTTATTGTATATTTCATGGCTCAGCTTTGCATAAGAAATACACAATTATGTTGTTTACAATCAAAAAAGGACAAAGAAAGTAAGCCTCAATGCTTAGTGTGAGAGGTAGAACACAGAAACTATTCATTTTTGGTGAATCACTTAAAAAAAGAGCAATCGATATCATAAAAACAACTATGAAGCATTACTCCAAATGAACAAACAACAAAATGCAAATTAGATAGTTGGGACATCATAAAATTCAAGACAAAAGTCTTTATCAAAAGAGTCAACAGACAATCTACAAAGTTGGAGGAAAGTCTGGAAAAGACATATCTGATAAGTTGTTATTCCATAAAATATATGGAGGAATTCAATAACTCAACAATAAAAATACAAATAACCCATCTATAATCAGGTAAATAGCATAACTTGACACCACCAAAACTGGTTGCCAACAAACACATAAAGTTATATTCATGAGCCATTACCCAATTTACTGCTATCTAGTGATGTCTGATCCCCAGGGACCCTGTCAGACAGGGTAGAATGGCTCCTGGAGTTTGCAAGGCTGGAAATTGTTAAGGGAGGGAGCAGCCTTGGATTTCTCCTGAGAGGTGGTTGGTGGATTGTAGGTGCCAACCTTGAGGTTAGTCATCCCCCATGACCATTGAAGAGAGGAACACGAAGAAAACTGAGATTCCATATCACTCCTGCTAAAATGGCATTGATAGAAAATTTTAAAACAGAAAAAATACACAAGCAAGAACCAACAGGTGTTGATAAAGGATGTGAAGTATTTAAAAACCATTTCCATGGATGGTGGGGTTCTAAAATGGTAAGACCATTGTAGAAAATAGCATGGCACTTTTTCAAAAATAGAAATAGAAATATCTTATGATCCAGAAACCCTACTAAAACATTACTTAGAACAGCAAACTCAAAAACAGAAAAAAACCCAGAATATAAATAGCCATTATGAATGGATAAGTGACTGTGGGATCTACATGCAATGGTATGCTACACAGCCATAGAGAAAAATGATGAGGTTGTAAAACATATTATAACAATGATAAACCTTGGACAAATTATAAAATAAGTCAATCATGCAGGAACAAGTATTTATGAGACACTAGATTATTTATACAGAGGCAGAAAGATGGACGTGGTGTAATGGTGAAGTGCTGGACCTTGACCTGTAGGGTCTGCAGTTCTAAGCCCCCAGGAGTCCATAGGAGAAGCCTGGGCTCTCGCCTCTTGTCGACAGTGAGAATCTCAGAAAGCCGTAGGGGTCGCTATGACTCAGCATTGACTTGATGGCAGAATGTGGCTTCTTGTCTGTTCTTTAGACACATATACTTATGACAATTATTATAGGACATATATTATATGACAATTTATTTGACAATTTACATGAAATCAAATTTTAGTCCTTGATAACTTGAAGCTTAAATGAATTCTATTAAAACTGAGAAAAGCCGTCAAACAAACTTACACAAACCCTACAACAGAATAAAAGTAAGAAACATTTTCTATTCCAGATTAACAAATTATCTGCACAAAGAGATCAATATTCTTAACAAACAATTGCTGTATTGAATATAGTAACAAGTATAAAGGATAACCACTACTGTAGTGGTTTTTAGTATGTCTACAAATGTGTCGACTCAGTTACAATGATAAATTATATTTAATAATTTTTCCCATCTATAGTTTTTTGGCTATTATTATTTTAATGGATTTATTATTAAACAGAGGTTAAAAATAAAGGAGGATGTGGCCGTCACAATCTGTCAGTTTGAGGAAAGGTTGGAGTCTATCCTGTCAATCAAGTCACAGCTTAATGATCTCATTAGGAGATACAACAGCGATACATAGTTCACTGGAAGCCGGATACACAGACACTTCCTGTGAGACGTTCCTGTTGACACATGGTGCTACACTCAAACAACAGAGCTGAAAGAGGCAGACGAGGACCCCTGCCAGTGCTGAGATGCTTCCACTGCCACTAGGTCCACAAGACTTTGCACCCACTGGCCTGTGATCTTCCTGCATTCTGCATCACTGCGTGTGGCTAGGTGAGTATCAAGAGAGATTGATAAACTAATATTGGACTTATGCAGCGGTATCAGATTTATGGGTTGGTCTGGACTGGGATGTTTGCTTGATATACAAGGGGTACCCCCCCAAATCAGATTTTTTTTCAAGCTATGTATTTAATTTTTTTTTTTTAACAAAGCCAGCTTATCTTCTTCAAAGCACTCTCCATTACAAGTAATACATTTGTCTGTGATTGCATTGCTGTAGCCCTTTTCAAACTTATCTCTTTGGATGACTGACAACACATCTCATGTTTTTTTCTTCACCTCTTCTGTGTGATCACTATTCATTTGCAGAAACAAAAAGAAGTCACACGGAGGGAGGCCAGATGAGTAAGGTGAATGGGTTAAGAGAGACATGCTATTTATTGCCCCAAACTAACGCGCTGAGATTGCTGAGTGAGCAGCTGTTTTGTCATGGTGGCATGTGTTAGTTCAGGTAGACTAGAGAAACAAATTCATAGACATGCATATGTGTATAAGAAAGAGTTGCATGTGCTAGAGTAACTGTATATTAAGAAACTTCCCAATCCAGTCCAGTCCAAGGCCATAAATCCAAAATTAGCCCACATGTCTGATACCAACTATAAAGTCTTCTTCAGGCTCATGAAGCATGTGAAGTGACACCAGGATAATCACAGGTCAGTGGGTGCAGAGTCTTGTGTATCCAGCAACAGAAGCATCTCAGCACTTGCAAGAGTCTCCTGTGGCTCCTCCAGTTTCTAGGCTCTGGGTCTATCAATATGCTGTCAGTAGAGCATCTCCAAGGGACTGAGTTCTAAGTCTCTCACCTCCAATGAGAAAACATGGCCAGAGTTCCCAGAATTCTTAGAAGGGCATGCCCACACAGAGGTTTCATTGACTAGCTCCAAATTGACAGGCTAGACTCCACCCTTACACTTCCAATTCTGAAATTGACATGATGACATGACTGCCACAGGAATACACAGTCCCCATCTGCCACAAATCAGACCTCTCTTGTTGAACACTGTTATGCAATCTTTTCAGATCTTCTAAATAGAAAGCTTGATCAACAGTCTGTCTTGGTGGGATGAACTCCAAGTGCACAATCCCCCTCAATATAAAAAAACAACAAATGAGCATTGTCTTGATTTTCAATTTCACTTAACAAGGTGTTTTTTTTTTTGGTGGGGGTGGGGGGTACAAGGTAACAATGACATCTTGCACTGGTTTGGCTGATGTTTGCTTTCAGGATCATAAGAATAGCACCATGCCTTGCAACCGGTAATGACTTGGGGGAAAAAGTATCTGGGTCACTTCAGAGCTGTTCTTTCAAAGTACGCCATGTTTCTACTCAATGTAGTTTTTCCTGATCAGCCAGAATTCAAGGCATAAATTTCACAGTGATCCTTTTCATTCCCAAATCTTCCATTAAAGTTAATTGAACTAAGCTCTAAGACAGTCCAGATAACTTACTCACCTCTTCAATGGTCTGCCATCAGTCTTTGACCACAAGTGCACAGATTTTGTCAACATTTTCATCTATTCGGGAAGTTGATGAACATACAGGAAATGGTTTGTCATAAATCAACTTTTCATTTTTTTAAATGAGGAAACCACTCCTGCACTTGAGTTTTTCTCATAGTGCTACCCTGGTAAGCTGTATGCAACATCACAACAGGTTCTGTGGCATTTTTCCCAAATAGAAAACAAAGTTTCACAGTTATACACCATTCTCTTACATCGGCCATCACACACACACAAAAATGAGGTTCACACGAAACTGCCTTTATTGAAAAAATTCACTGTGAAGAGAGGACCTTCAAATGTGATGCCACTGGGTGCAACAACTCAGAGCAAATTTCTTGATGCTCCCCTAGTGGGAAAAATGCATACTGTGAAAATTCTGCTGAGTGGAGGTTTGTTTTTTTTTCTTCCCATTTTTGGCGAAATACCTCCTCCTATAATTAATCCTTTATATAAAGCTCTTTCTTACACATATATGAGTGTTCCTAGATTCATTTCTGGAGTACCCTACTCCCAAGGTACCATAATGTGTTAAAGCAGGTTGTGTTTCATTTTGTTGTCAGCTGGTTCTCTATGAGTCAGACAGACCTGGCACCTAACAATAGCAACTGGAGACCAAAATTGTTGAGGAATAGCTAGACTAAACTTTACTCTACATGAAACCTGGAAAAGAACGAGAAATCCATTCTGTTGTGCTGTCACCATCTGGAGCCCAGCGTGGCAGGCAAGGCAGAAAGAAGAGGGCAAGACGTTCTCTGCCTGAGCCACTGTGACAGATGCAAAATTCTTGACATTCCTTTTTACTAGTCTCCGGTTTTATTAATGTAGAAAAATTCCTCTTTTTTACATGGGCAATTAAAGAAACTCCATCTCATCTCCTTTGCTTCATTGAGGCAGCAGTTACAATTATCTTGCTCCTTTCCAGAAGCTTCTTGGAGTGTTTTGATTTCAATTCTGTGTCAGAGACCAAGTTTGCAGGTAACACTCGGAGACGGTGTATTTGCAGCTGGAATTGGTCCTGCGGGCCTCTGGTCCAAGGTCAAGGAAGCTGACAGGGAAGTGCCTAGCAAGTCGCCCCACAGGGAGCAGAAACGGCAAGGTGGAGCAGCAACAGCAGATGAGCTGTTGTGGAGTAGCAGAGGCCAGTGGAGCGGCGGCAGCAGGACAAAATGCAGAGATGCAGAGCATCGTGGCATCCTCCAGGATCCCTGAGTTGGCACAGCACATGGTTGAGGCGGAGCAGCTACCTCAGGTAGCAGCACACTGGTCCGATCACCAAAGAGAAAGGGACAGAGGCCTGTTTGGAGAGTCGTTTCTCTTGGTTGCTGTCCTTTTCAGCTGCAACCTGATTGACAGGCTAACTTTCACCCACATGTCACTGTGGGAGCCATGTCGGCTCCTAGAAATCCCACCTATCCCAGAAGAGAAACAATGAAGAAATAAAAGAAGCACTGGAGGAAACAATGCCGAGAATGGAAGATTCTGAAGGATGTGCTTAAGTCATGTTTTCAGAAGGTGCAAGAATAAGGCATTTTATTGTTGGAATAAAGCTGAGGCATTCATAAAGAGTTGTAGTCACAGTCTACCTCTATCACATAAGGTCCTTATGGGCCAGAATCAACTCCATGGCAATGAGCTGGGTTTTCAATTATTATCGTTAGGTGGCAGGGTTTCAGTTGGACTCATAGAGACTGTATGCACACACAAGGGAAACATCTCCGGGTCCCTCACTGTCCTCACAATTGTTCTTATTTTTGATTTTTGGGGCCTTTGTGTCACTCTGTCTGGTTTAGGCCCTTCCTCTTTTGCCCTGTCCCTGGACGTTGCCAACCATGAAGCCCCTCTCCAAGGACTAGTCTTTCCTGTCAACATGTCCAATGTACATGAGACAAAGGCTTGCCACCCTTGCTTCAAAGGAAGCTTTTGGCTGCTCTTGTTCCAAAACCAATCTGTTTTTCATTTTGATAATCCATGGCGCTTCCAATATTCTTTGACAACATCATACTTCAAATTTAACCCATTCTTTTCTATCTTCCTTACTCCCCTATTTCCACATGCATGTCTAGCTGTTGAAAAAACTATGGCTTGGGTGGGGAACACTTTAGAGCTCAATGTGATATCCCTGCTTATCAGATTTTCCCAATGCAAGGCATCTTTTGCTCTCCTGACTGCTTCTTCCATGAACATTGTTTGTGGATCCAAGCAAGATGAAACCCTTCACAATTTCAATCTTTTTTTTCCATTTATCTCAATGCTACCTATCAGTCCAGGGTGAGGATCTTTTTTTTTTTTTTTCACTGATTTTTTTTGCTGTTGTTTTGTTTTGGGTATCACTGCTCTCTGGTGGTCTGGGAGCTACCCAGCCTTGCTGCTGCTGGATTTGAACTGCCAAGCCAGTGGGCCGCAGTCGTGCACTCAGCCATGAGGCCACCAGGGCTCAGCCTTTTACACTGAGTTGTAATCCACACTAAAGACTGTGATCCATGATATTCATCAGTAAGCACCTCAAGTCCTCCTCACTTTCATTAAGAAAGGTTCTGTGCTCTGGTTATTGCAGGGTCTTAATAAGCCTTTGTCCCATCATAATACTGAATTTTTTTCATAAAATCAAGTCTCTATGATTATTTGTACAACACACAAATTGAATAAATATGGTGAAAGGATGCAACCTGACTTATACCTTTCCTGATGTTTTTCCCTTTTGGGGGGCTCTTACAATAACCTGTACATCAATTTTCTCAAGCATATTTGTACATATGTTGTCATCATCATCATATTCAAAACATTTGTCTTTTTGAGACCTTGGTATCAGTTCCTCTTTTTCCCTCCCTCCCTCCCTCACACTTCCACCCTCATGAGCCCTTGATAAATTATAAATTATTATTATTTTCAGATCTTATACCACCCATTGTCTCCCTTCACCCACATTTCTGTTGGTGAACAGAAATCTATCCTGATTTTAAAACATGAAATATTCCCTTGTGTCCACATAACTGCCTCTTTATCAATCTATATGTACTATAACAGGACAATCCAGCATTTTGGAAGCCCCATTCTTCTCAAAGCTACTCGAGTTTTGTTGTGATTCACACAGCAAAATGCTTTTGCATAGTCAGTAAAACACAAACAAGCATCTATCTGATATTCTCTGCTTTCAGTCAAAATTCATTTGACATCCAACAATATTCTTTGTTCCACATCGTATTGTGAATCTAGCCTGAAGTTCTGGCAACTTCCTGTCAATGTCTTTCTACAAATATTGCTGTATGATCTTCAGCAAAATTTTACTTGCATGTTATATTAGCGATATTATCATATGTGTTATTCTGGGTAGACTAGAGAAACAAAGTCATAAACACACATATGTATATAAGGAAAAGATTTTTATACTAGAGGAATGGAACATTGAGAAAGCACCCCAACCCAGTCCAGTCCAAGTCCATAAGTCTGATATTAGCCCATATGGCTGATACCAATCCATTAGTCCTCTTCAGACTCACGAAGTACATGCAGTGATGCCAGGACAATCACAGGTCAGTGGGTGCAGAGTCTTGTGTATTCAGTGGCAGTTGAACAGTCTCAGCGCTGGAAGGGTTCTCCCTATAGCCTCCCAAGCATCTCAGTACTGACAGGAGTTTCCACGTGGCTTATCCAGCCCCAGAGGTCTGGTTCCATCAGGGTAAGCCCATGTGGCTTCTCCTCTGGCTCCTCCAGGACTCAGGGTCTATCAACATCCTACCAACTTATCTCGTCAGTAGAGCATCTCCCAGGGACTGAGTTGATTGTCTCTCAACTCCACAGAAGAAATATCACAAGATTTTCCAGAATTCTCAGAGAAAGCCATGCCCACATAGAGGTCACATTGGCTATCTTCAGATTGACAGAAACTCTTAATCAAATTGGCACCAGAGTGCATGACTGCTACATTATATAATTTGAACATTTTGCTGGGTTGCTTTGTGGGGGGAGTGGGTATCCATATGGATCTCTTCCACTCAGTTGGCCAAGAAGCTGTCTTCCAAATTTCTTGACCTACACAAATGACCTACACCAATACTTTATTAGCTTATTGAACCATTTGAGTTGCTTTTCTATCAATTCTTGGAACCTTGGTTTTGGGTAATGATTTCAGTGCAGATAGAACTTACTACCTCTGTCCCATTGGTTCTTGCTAATATGCTACTTCTTGAAATGGCTGCATATTGATTAGTTCTTTGTGGTATAGTGACTCTATTCTTTCCATTTTCTTTTAGTGCTTCCTGCATCATTCAATAGTTTACCCATAGTATCTTCAATATTGTCACTCGAGACTTTAAGTTTTTCTTTAGTTCTTCCAGTTTACAATATTCTGAGTGTATTATTCATTTTTAGTTTTATAATTCTAGTTTTTTGCACAATTCTACATAATATTTTACTATACTTTCTCATGCTACCATTGAAATTTTTGTTTCACCCTGACTTCATCATTTCTTCACCAGGTGCTTTAGCTACTGAGCCAATTTCAGAGGTTCTTTTGACATCCACCTTGATCTATTTTTTCTTTCCTATATTTTTAATGTCCTTTTGTTTTCTTCATGTATGGAGTGCTTAATGTCATACCACAGCTTAACAGGTCTTCTAGTATTAATGTTTAATGCATAAAATCTGTTTTTGAAATATTATCAAAAGTCAGGTGGTGTGGACTGAAAGTCATATTTTGGGTCTCATGGACTTGTTTTCCTTTTCTTCACTTTCATACTGAACTTACATATTAGCAATTGATGACCTGTTCCACAGTCAGCCCCTGGCCTCATTTTAGCTGCTGATACTGAACTTCTCCTTTGTCTCTTTTCACAGATGAATAGTCACCGTATGTGTTGTTGAAAAAAAGATATTTTCTGTGAACAAGTTATTGGTCTTGCCAAATTCTACCATGGGATATCCAGTTTCACATCTATCACAAAGGCCATATTTTCCAACTACTCTTCCTTCCTCTTTTTTCTTTTATTTTTTTACTTCAATTGCCAATAATTATCAATGCAATTTGATTGCTTGTATGGCCAATTTATGACTGAAGATTTTGGTAGACTTCTTCAATTTCTTCATCACTAGCTTTTGTGGTTGGTGCATACATTTGAAGGGTTGATTGGATTTCCTTTCATGTGGTTATATATTATCACAAACAGCATTGACCTTCAAGTTATATCTTGAAATGTCCTTTTTGACAATGGATGCAATATCATTCTTCTTGATAGTGTCACAGCAGGCATAGTAAACCATATGATTATCTAATTCAAAATGACCAGTATCAATTTATTTCAGCTAACACCTAGAATATCTATCCCTATAAGCTCTATTTTATTTTTCACCACTTTTAATTTTCCTAGGTCCATCATTTGTACATTCCACGTTCCAATTAGTAATTGATGTTTGCAGCTATTTCTTCTCATTTTGAGTTGTGCTCTCTCAGCGGAAGGTCCCACGGGCTTTGATTCTGCATATTTACTCCATCCACCTCATTATTGTCAGCTCTACTTTGAGAAGTCAGCTGTTCCTCAGGCATAATTTGAGTGCCTTCTGACCTAAGAGGCTCATATTCTAGCACTATATCTGACAATGTTCTGCTTCTATTCATTAGTTTTACAGTAACTGACAATGTTTTGATGCTACCCATGGGATTTTCAGCGGCTAAGTCCTCTGAAGTGGACAGCCTATTTCTTCTTGGTTATCTTTTATCAGGCCAGGAGCACCACTAAAACCTGTTCATTTTAGGTGAGCCTGCTGGCATCTGAAACACCAATAATAAAGCTTCCAGCATCACAGCAGCACATAAACAAGCACAGTACAAGCTGACAGACAAGTGATGGAATAAGTCATAGAAGCAAGAAATCTCAGATGGACACATCCCCTAGAGTTGCACTCTAGGAGCTAGAAGCAAACGTAAGGAAATTCAAAAGGTCTAGTCTTGAAAGTTGATTGTGTATTGAAGCACAGACTCCTATGTTTGATTTTTGCTGTGTGCAGTGTTCTTCTCAATTGTCTGATTCCCATTTACCTCCTTTTAAAATCACAAATTCGTACTTTTAAATAAGGTCATCCTTAAAACCCTTAAATAGATATTTTAAAAGATGTTTCATTGTATTTATTTGAATTACAGTGAAACCCAAACAGAGGAGTTATTTGAGTTAACCTCCAATGAATTGTTTCAGTCCATTGAACAAGGTTATGAATAGTCTTGTCTCCAGACAGACTATAGTGGAAAGGGAATTACTGCAGGTGTAGTAAGGTTAAAAGTCAGCATCTTGCCCTTTTTATTCTATTTTGAACTATTTGACCTTGTATTAGTTTAATTACTTTCTGCTATATTTTGGCTTGAG
This sequence comes from Nesogale talazaci, assembly GCA_004026705.1. Classification (NCBI taxonomy): domain Eukaryota; kingdom Metazoa; phylum Chordata; class Mammalia; order Afrosoricida; family Tenrecidae; genus Nesogale; species Nesogale talazaci. The sequence goes on from PVJH01003939.1 coordinate 24,148, forward strand.
GTTTTCCTGTTTTTCATTCTGTTCTGTTTCTTCTGTTTTGGTATGATTTTCTTTAGATGAAATCCAGGGTAGGTAAATTTATAGAGATATAACTAGATTAATAGTTTCTTAGGGTTATGTCAGGGATAGCTGGGGAATAGAGGAGCTCCTGGCTACAAAAATGAAGAAAATGTTTTAAAATTGACATGGGTGGTGAATACAAAACTCTTTAAAATAATAGATAAACAACCTTATTACATGATATGTGAATTATGTCAATAAAACTGTTATAATAATAATAACCCTCTGAAAATTTGTTGGCTGGTCTCAAATCAAGTGGAATACATACCTTTATGTTGTCATTCTCTATTGGGCGTAATATTCTATTGTCACTTTTACTTAAAATGGGAACTCTGGAAATTCAAAATTAACTTCCAGCCCTTGAGCTTCTTATAAATTCTAGAAACGTTTTCCAACATGTGTTCTGCTGTACTTTGTCCAAAGGAACCTTTATAAGTCAGCCTTCCCACAGCTGTACATGGATTCTCCTGCCCACAGCTTCATTCAGAAAACTTTTCAAGGATTACACCGGGAGCAGCTGTCAGAATGCATCTTCTGGGACGTTTTTTGCTTATTCTCTGTACTGCTTTTCAGAGTTGGAGCAGGCAGAATTCTTCTATGAGCAATAAAGATAACCATAATTTCCTACCAGTCAGGGATAGCTGGGGAATATCTCATTTTCTAGTTCAAGTACGAGCTGGATTTGGATTTTCGGAAAGACTTCAGTTGAAGAATGCAAACAAAGATTGTAATAGCTTTCCAACTGCCACCACCACCAGCAAGCTCCTTGACTGCCACTATATTCAGCTCCCTTAAAAACTTCAAGGTCTGAGTACATCTCCAGCGCTGGAAGAGGCTGAGAAATGCCAGAAGTGAATTCCTTTGTCTTTTCACCGTTGGACATCACGATCTTCGCATGGGAACTGATCATGACCTTTTCTGATCGCTGGTAGTATCCCCACCCAGTGAAGGTCTGCTCCTCATGCACCAACTCCAGAAACAATTTTTTTCTCCAGGTTTGTGGTTTTATTCTATACCTTACTCTTCTTTACAAGGAGCGCTGGTGGTGCCGTGGTGACTCATAGGGCTGCAGTTGTAAACCACCAGCCAGCTGCGCAGAGAAGGAGCCTCAACTCTTGTGCTCACTCCCGTGAACAATTACTGTCTGGGCAATCCACATGGGGTCACTAGGAGTCAAGATTGACAATGGCAGCGAGTTTGTTTGGTTACTTTACACGTCATTCCATTATATCTGACGGTTAGGACCTTCATTGCCTGCACTTGGTTTCTTTTGCTTTCAGTTTAATCTTTGCAACTCCTACCTCTGTTACTACTTGAACTTGACAGGGGCTTAGTAACTATAAAAGCATCACTCAGACTATTAACTCACAAGACCGAAGATTATTTCTGTTTAGTCTCTTAGGAAATGGGCAAAGAACTTTACTGAGTAAACAGTAGAGTACTACTGTGCCACCTTTCTGGGATTTTCTGAAACTATTGGGATGTGTAAATTTCGCAGGTTTCACTAGGTTACTCATTCCTAAAGGAGAAAATTAGGCTGTGGGAAAGAGATAACAATGCAAAAGTGTTCTGCCCATACAATGCAAATTGACAATGTTCTAGATATAAGACTGTAGATGAGCCCCGATGCCATAAGTGGTTGAGTGCGGGACTGCGGCCCGCGGGCGTGGCGGTTCAAATCCAGCTGCGGCTCTCAGGAGCAGCACTGGGTAGCTCCCATGACCACCAGAGGGCAGTGATGCCCACAAAAAAAAAAGAGACTGTAGATGAAGTTTTTAATTAGAACCTATATTTCTTTTCTCATTAGTCAAAGTGACACAGTATTTGGCATGCATCACTTTGTATATTTGTAGAAACCTGTTGATGTTAACTCAGTCATGACTTCTAGTGATCCCTTGCCACACAGAGAAGACTGATTTCTACAGTTCTCTTGGCTGTAAAGAAGCAAATTGTCCAGTCTTTCTTCCATTGGGCTGCTGGATGGGTTGAAAACAGCAAGCTTTGGGTTAAAAGCTGAACACAAATATTGCGTATCACCCAGGTATCTATGTTTGCGTAAGTTTCATATCATTACCTTTCAAAAATATTGTTATTTACCAACTCACAAAGGAGCACAGTCTCTGTGAAGACTTTATCTCTGACTAAAAGTAAAAGTCATGCTTATGCTTATTAAGGAAAAGCCTAAGATGTTTTATAAGAAAAAATTGCTCAGTTGAGTAAAACCTGTAATTGGCAGTGGGAAATTAGTGAGCTGTGAGGAAGAGCTACTTTCACTGATAAGGATAGACTAAGTCCCTTCAGGGATGATTTCTTTATAAACTGTGTATATCTATGGTTCCTGTAAAGTGACAAAATCACACCAGAAGAATTAAACCAAGGTAGAATTTAGCAATATGATCACAACCCTTTCTCATAAAGTTTCTCATAAATTCTACCATCATAGAGAATTGCTGTGAAAGCACTATCAATGAAACAATTATGAAATATCAGCATATGCAATGTTGTTGTGTTCATTGTCTTCAGGTTACTTCAACTCTCTGCGACCCTTTGTTCACAAAATAGAAGTGTCCTCTGGGGAGTTTTCAAGGCTTTGCGGAAAAGGGCTTAACTGAGTCTATACAATATGAAATAAACATAGGGATGGAGGGGGGTGTTGTATGGTTAGGGACATAAACTGGGACACGCAAACAGAGAGGAGGTAGTTGTTGTGGCAGAAAGGATAGTGGAAGCAGGACCCTGGTATTCTTATCAGATTTGTGGGGATGAAAACAAAACACGAAAGTATTATATTTAATTATGGGAGGAGAGGTAGAACATGGATAGGGATGGAAAGCAATGGAATATTTGGGTGTTAGGCAAGGATGAAAACAAGCTATTGAGGAAAGCAGCTTGGGGTGGTGGCTTGATGATGAGGTTGTTGAGACCTCCAGAAGCTCTTCTGGTGGGAGTGGAGTGGAGAGGTTTGGTGAGAATCTTTGGAGGAGGAGAGCAGACCTATAGAATGGTCTGACAAGGAGTGAAACGGAAGAGGGACAACTTGCTAGAAAAATGATACCCATAAAAAGTGGGTAAAACACTTTTTTCCCAGTTATTTGAAACAATAGAGTGAGCTTTTGAGAATGGGAGAAACACCTAATCAATGGACATAGAGTTTTAGAGCTTCATAGCACTCACTATGACAACAGATGATATTAGTGAAAATTTAAATTAGAACAAGCTTCTAAAATATGTATGAGATGGTACTTCCATATTTGATCATGCTATTAATGTTGATTTATCTTTTCTATTAATATATATTATTTGAATTCTTGAAAACAAATTTTATTAGCTTTACTTTGCCTTAAAAATGGGAAGATCAAACTTTAATTCTAATGCTTTCAATTTATATGTCTACATACTGAGTAATTAAATGTATCTATCTGAAACTGATGAATCAAAGAAACAGTAAAAAATGCAAATATTTCAAATTCAGTTTCTAGTGAGCAAATCGAGTTTAAGGATTTCTTTGAAATCCAAATATTATATTTGCCTGACTAAACACAAAGAGAGGTCTTTCAGAGGTTAATAAGCAGTGTTCCATTTCTGTTTACATCTCCTTCTTGTTCATTAAACATCCATGAAAATCTCAGTAAGGCTAAATGACAAACACATAGCCAAACCGAGGAAGCATTTTCTTCAGCTACAGGCAATGGACCCTTGGTGGTGCAGTAGCTAACAGCTTGGAGGTACACATGGAGGCACACATCTGAAATTTTGCCCCCATAAGCAATGCTTTGGGACATTTGTACTCTGTCAATCAGGGTGATATAAATCAAATTGGACTTAACAGCACACACTAAAAGCAATTGTGATATCCAAGGAAGCTTCAAACACTTTATAGAAAATGCCATTATTTTTATTTTATTTTTTCTCAAACTTGATTTTTTTATTATTAATCATTTTGTTGGGGGCACATACAATGCTTATCACTATCTACACATACATCCATTGTCAAGTACATCTGTTGCTCTCATCATCCTCAAAACTTTTGTTTTCTATTTAAGCCCTTGGCATCTGCTCCTCATATTTTCCCCTCTCTCCCTGCTCCTATCTTCCTCATGAACCCTTGATAATTTATAAATTATTACTACTTTGTCATGTCTTACACTGTCCGATGTCTCCCTTTGCCTACTGTCTGCTGTCCTTCCTCCAACAGGAGGTTATGTGTAGATCCTTATAATTGGTCCCCCCTTTCTACACCCACTTTCCCTTCACCCTTTTGGTATAATCACACTTACCATAGGTTCTGAAGGGATCATCTGTCCTGGATTTCCCATGTTTTTGGTTCCTATCTGTACTCCTCTGGCCTAGCTGGATTTGTAAGATAGAATTGGGATCATGATAGTGGGGAGAAGGAAGCATTGAAGCACTAGAGGAACTTTTTGAAGCCTCTTGATACCTACTTGAGTACTATGTAGAAAGACCTATAACATGTGTCTGTCACACAGATCTCTAGGTTCAAATGTTGATAATAACTTCACAGCAGGGATAAATGAAAAAATGGCCTGGGTCTTGATTCTCAGAAACATCTATCACATGGCTAGAATTTAATTAAAAACACTGAGATACTTAAAACATCTCAAATTACATGCCACTTTCATAAATTAGTTACCAAACAATAGCATTGGCTAGAAGACCAAAAAAAGTGAAGATCCGTATACGTGTGATTCAAAATTCAAGTGCAGTTGGGATGCTTAATCAAGTTGGGATTTGAAAGATTAAGATTCAAAATTAGCATTTTTGAGCAGATCTGTTCTCCAGATGAAATTCTTTTCCTTTGAGTGAGCTGAGAAAAGGCACTAGCCATTCCTGTACAAAGGGTATCCTCTATTAGTGACCAACTTAACGATAATGTGAATAGCATGAGTAGATGTCTTAAGAACTTATAATGTGAGGTTAGAAATTCTGGATTTAAAATTAAAGTCTTTAGTTTGTTAACTGCAAGATCACCCTGGGAAAGTAATTTAAGATTTGTAATCTTGAGTTGAATCAGCTAGAAGAATAGAAAGATGTAACTTTATAAAACTATTTTGATATTTTAATACAATATTGCATATAAATTACTTAGCACTGGACTTAGTATACGAAGGACCATTACATCTAATTCATTCACAATAATAAACAAAAGATAAATGCAAACAAATATGTGCAAAATGGAAAAAATCTATGTAAAGGGTTCATTACAAATATCTACGGAATTGGCATTCCATGACACTCACCATCCCAACATGATCGCTGAAAACAAAATGGACACTTAAACAAATGTGGTGAAGAAAGCTGATGGTGTCTGGCCATCAAAACATATAGCATCTGGGGATCTTAAAAGTTTAAAGATAAACAAGTGACCGTCTAGCTGAGAAACAACAAAGCCTACATGGACTAAGCACACCAGCTTGTGTGATCATGAGGTGTTGATAGGATTAGATATGGGCATCAAAGAACAAAAAGTCCTATCATTTTGAATGAGGGGGCGTGCAGAGTGGAGACCCAAAGCCTATCTGTAGGCCACTGGACATCTCCTTAAAAAAGAATTGAAGGGAGGAGATGAGCCAGTCAGGGCGTAGTATAGCAACAATGCCTCTAGCAACTTTCCTCTAGTTCTTTAATGCTTCCTCCCCTCCTCCCAATATCATGACCTCAATTCTACTTTACAAATTCAGTTAGACCAGAGGATGTACACTGGTACGGATAGGAATTGCAAACATAGGGAATCCAGGACAGATAACCCCCTCAGGACCAATAATGAGAGCAGCAATAACGGGAGGTAGGGGGGTGGGGAAGGGAAGTTAGGGTAGAAAGGGGGAACTGATCACAGAGATCTCCATCTAACCCTCTCCCTGGGGGATGGACAACAAAAAAAGTGGATGAAGGGGAGACATCAGACAGTGTAAGACATGAGGGGGTTGAGATGGGGAATGAGTAGCTAGCTGATACCAAGGGCTCAAGTAGAAGGCAAATGTTTTGAGAATGATGGTAGCAGGTGTACACATGTGCTTGACACAATAGATGGACATATGGATTGTGATAAAATTTGTATGAACACCCAATAAAATGATTATACATATATATACATCTGTATAGAGTATTTTAAAATGTAAGGAATTATAAGGTAAATCTAATATATTCTAGTTATCTGGTGGTAAAAATAGTTAAGCTCTTAAACATGAGCAGAAAACTTGGTTGTTTGAACCCAATCAGCAGTGTCTGTGAAGAAAAGTCTGTAACTCTTCTTCTGGAAACTCACAGCCTTGAAAACCCTCTGGAACAGTTCTACTCACCACATGTACATTCACCATGACTTGAAAGCAACTAACAATAAACAAGTAGGAAGCCCCAAAGACCTCAGCTTCTAAAAAATTTTCACACACAAGAATACATAGAAAATTTCTGAAGAAATAGATATTTTAAAGAAAACTGTTCATATGAAAATATAGATGATGAATTTTAGACAGCATATATTAAATTTTGACACAAAAATTTAGACTGGAAATGGAAAGGGCCATAAACTCTGGATAATATTCAATTTGATAAAAAAATGAGATATTTAGGAAAAACAAACAGTCCCATGGCACTGTGATGGTTAAGGTTGTTAATTTGGCTGGGCCATGATCCACAGGTTTGGCAATTATGAGTTAAAATAAATAAATTTGATGGCAATAGATTTGGTTCAGCTTATAATTGGACACGCAGATAAGGATATAATCATTCCCCATGGTGCAGTCAGTTGTGATCAGCCCCAATCTGAAATTGGGATGTTAGGATGGGGTGTACTGTCTTTATTCAGCTTACAGTCATGCCTGGGGGGTGCTATATGTGTGAATATGTGATTGCATGCTATATGTATGAATATGTTGGCAAAGCTATCTTTCTCTTACTCATTCTAGTTTTTGCACCTGGGTCTTATCATCTGTCTTCCAATTCTTGCGATATGAGTCAACTGCCTGCCAACCTTAAGTTCATCAGTCTTTGAAGCCTATGAGCCAGCAGTCAACTATCTTATCTACCAATCTTGAACTCTTCATTCCATGAAAATACTTGATTCAAGAAAAGCTCTGTCCTGACATCTGACATTCTTGGTACCTGCCAATTTCTACTATCAAAGATGTTTCATTGAGACAAATCTCTAGGTCTTTATTTCTTCCTCCCACTCTCTCTTTCCCAGATTGTTATGACCAAGGACATTGTATTTGGTCCCAGGTAGAAAGGGAAAAAATAAGGAGGACTAAAATTATTATTACTAAACCAGTAACAGCAACAGCAGCAATCTAGAACACTTGAGAACAGAGGATTTTCTGAGACTGTCTTCCTGAGACCCCCTTTAAATCCAGAACCTGCCCTACTTCCTGAATTCACCTTTTTATTGAAAGAGCAGAGAAATTCAAAAAATAAACAATCTGTATGGCCTATAAGATTGATGTTTTAATTAAAAACCATCAGAATGAGATAAAAAATGACATTTATTCAAAAGCAAAAATGAGATGATATATTTGTGTTTATATGTAAGGGAAGAAATTAGAAACTGATGCCAAGAACTATCTACTATTAAAATTCATATTTATATGTAGCCACTCAATGGACATTTAATGAGATGGATTGACACTGTAGTGGTAAAATGACTCAAACATACCAATAATGATTATCAGAACAGGTTTCATTTTGTTATGCATAGAGTTGTTATGAGTGAAAGCTAACTTGATAGCCTATCAATAACAGAAATAATCATTTTAGGCACAAGTTGTATTGTTTGTGAAATACTGTTTTATCATGAGATGTATTAAAATGATGGGCTTCAAAATAAATCCCCACAGTTTAGAAAGAAAATGTACACTCATTATCTTTACCAAAAGTAGAAATTAAACATATGAAAACTTAAATTAAGTGTAACAGTTATAGATACCCAACATTAGTAACATAAATCATTCCCACTATGTATGGGAAGAGATAGACATTTATTTACATACTTCTCACAATAACTCTGATGAAGGGTCTGAAAGAGTTGTCTAAAAATGTATGACTACAAAATGACTTCATTTAAATTGTTTTCTTTGAATTGATCTTGTACTTACACAAGAATTACAGAAACGGTACAAATATTTCCTTTATGTATCCTTTTGCTTAAAGCACTGTTAATATTAGAAAGAACAAAGAAGAATTGATGCATTTGAATTTTGATACTGGCAAAGTATACAGAATATACCATGGATTGTCAGAAAAGTAAACAAATCTGTTGTTAGGTTGGTTGACTAGAGAAACAAACCCAGTGACACTCATGTGCAAGGAAGAACTTTATATTATCAAGAATTATATATATCAAGAAAACATCCCAGGCCAGTCCATCTCATCCATAAGTCTGATAACAGTCCATAAGTCCCTCTTCAGAGTCATGTAGTCACAAGCAAGGATACAGAATGCGGGAATTTCACAGGTTGGTGGGTGCAAAGTCATGTTAATCCAATGGCAGTAATAACATTGCAGGGCTCTGACAACATTCAGGATCAGTCAGCAGGAAAGTGAAGGAACAGAGAAGGAGAGGTTCCCAGGGCTCTCTTTGTGAGAAGGCCACACCCACAAGAGGTCACCATCAGAAGGTGACCTTATTGACAGGCTAAATTTCAATCCTACATTTTTATATATCTTCAAATTGACATGAAATTATGTAACTCCCACATCTGTCTTGGAAAGAAGACAGCCCGAAATGTATTTGAAAATGACGTCTTGAAAACTGCAAGACTAGCTGAGCCCTGGTGGCACAGTTGTGTGCGGGACTGCGACCCTCAAGGTTGACGGTTCAAATCCACCAGCAGCTCTCCAGGAGCAAGGCTGGGCTTCCTACTAACACTAGAGCAGTGAGGCGAGAGGAAAAAGAGAAAGAAAACTTTTAAAAAGGCAAGACTGTCTCATGGATCAGTAAGGAACAATCCCTGGAAGAGGATCTAGTGCTTGATAAAGTAGAGGATCAAAGAAGAAGACCTTCAATAATATGGATTGACACAGCAGCTTTAATAAGGGCCTCAATCATTGCAGTAATTCTGAGGTCCAGGCAATGCTGCTTCTGCTTTACATCCAGTATAAAAGCTAACCAGGCAATCTAGCTGGACTTTTTTTTGTTTTCCTCATTTCCCTTCTGGGGAATGTCCCTAGTTGTAGTAGATCTTTGAATTTTCTTTCTGGGAACTCATTCCTTGAATATAAAATTGTGAAAGGGGAAGAACTCTTTAGCAAAAACTCCAAACTAAATGTATGAAGTTTTCGTTCATAGAAGAAAGGGAAATTGTTTTTGAGTTCACAGATTTAATAATTACCATTTCCTAGATTAGTCTACCTAAGATGTTAACTGAGGGTAAAGCAACTCTATTTTTCAGCAAGAAGAAATGGCTTCCTTTAAAATTACAATGGCAAATTATAAAACCATCTGAGGTGGTCAACTCGTTGCGTAGGTCCTCAATCTTTGTTTTCAGCCATTTTGAGGAATCAAAATTTAGGCTTGATGAAATTGAATAATTAATACAGCTTATCAGTGTATTGATTTAATATAGGTGATAATTTGTATAACTGAGTAAATTAAAATGAATGACATTGATATAACATAATTCTATTTATCCTAATGAGTTTTCTACGTCCTATGTTTATAAAATTAAGAATAAAATTGCTTATTCTCATTTGCTCAATTTTACTTCTTAAAAATATAAAACCATGACTCTTGTGCCAATAAAATAAACACGTCGATTTTTTAAATTAATGTGTAGGCCAGTAATACCGCAAATGTGACTCAAAGAAATTGACGTTTTCTACTCACTCCTCTCATTGACTGCATCAAATCGACGCTGACTCAAGGCAATCCTGTAGAAGAAGGTGAGCTCCCTGACTGGCTCACCTCCTCCCAGTTGTTTACAGATGGGCTCGGGGGCTCTACTGCATCCCCAGCCCCACCCCCACCCCCAACACCATTCACCTGGGATATTGCGCCTGTAAGTTTCTGAGACTGCAATTCTTTATGGGAGTAGAAAGCACCGACTTTTTCCGCAGAACAGCTGGTGGTTTTGAGCTGCTGACAACTTATCACCACCACACCACCAGGGAACCTATATTCTCTGGGAGATAAAATTAGCTTTTGTGGTTCTAGAGAGGAATTAATTAAATTATTATCAGTTATCTTTTTCTTTTTTAAAAATAATTTTATTGGGGGCTCTAACACGTCTTATCGCAATCCATATATTCATCCAGTGTGTCAAGCACATTTGCACATATGCCATCATCATTTTCAAAGCATTCCCTTCCTACTTGAGCCCCTGATCTCAACTCCCCATTTTTCCCCTCCCTTCCTTTTCTGCCTTCCCTCACAAACCTTGATAACTTATAGATTATTATTTCCACATCTTACATCATCCTCTGTTGCCTTTTACCTATTTTTATGCTATCTGTCTCCCTGGAGGGGGATCTAGTTTGATCCTTGTGATCAATTCCCCCTTGCTCCACCCACCCTCCCCTAATTCTCCTGGTATCTTCCTTCTCACTGTTGGCTCCTAGGGATTTTGCCATCCTGGATTCCCTTTGTTATGGGCTCTTATTTGTAGTAGTATGCCTGCTCTGATCTAATCCAATTTGTAAAGTAGAAATGAGGTCATGATAGTGGGCTAAAGGCAGCACCAAAGAACTTGAGGAAAGTTGCGTGTTTCATCAGTGCAATGCAGCATCCTGACTGGCTCATCTCTTCCCTATGACCCCTCTGTGAGGGTAGTTCAATTGTTTAGAGGTAGACTTTGAGTCCTGACTCCATTCCCCTGACCCCCATCCATTCACCTAGGGAATGGTTTTGTTCTGGATCTTAGATGCTTGAAACCTGATCCCATTGACACTTTATGATCACACAGGGTGGTGTGGTTCTTTCATGTGTGCTTTCTTGCCTCTTAGCTAGAGCTAGAGCTACAGAATGCTGGATTGTTAGAAGAAAGTGGTCTTATGTTAAGGGAATATGTGAGTTGAGACCCAATGTCCATCTGCAACCTTAATTCTTAACAAACAGATATGAGTACATTGTTTTATTCCCCTCTCATTATATATATATATATATATATATATGTGTGTGTGTGTGTGTGTGTGTGTGTGTATACACACATATATACATGCCTGCATTTAGGCCTCTATAAATGTCCTTTCCTCCTGCTTCTTTTCTCTAGTTCCTTTTACTTTCTTCATCTCCCACCATGATGTTTGGTCTTCATTCATGTTTAGTAATTACTCACTGTTACATTGTCCTTGATTAAGCCCCATTTGGGTTCCTACACCCTTCCTTCCATTGATTTCAGTTCACTTGTTGTTCCCTTGTCCCTGGGTTCATTCCTCCCACCCCAATTCCCCCCACCATTTCCTTCTCCCACCTCCTCCTCCCCTATAATCACTGCACCAAACAACTTGTCCTGTTCTTTTCATCTCTAAATTATCTATCCTGCCTATCTTATCTAGACAGACATGCAGATACATTAATTGCAAAAACCAGGCTAAGTCAACTAAAACAACAAAAGAAGTCAAAACAGGGCTGAGCCCCGGTGGCGTAGTGGTTGTGCGCGGGACTGCGGCCCACTGGGATGGAGGTTCAATTCCGGCTCCCAGGAGCAAAGGCTAGGCCTCCTACTCCCACCACCAGGGCAGTGATGCCTAAAAATAAAAAAAAAGAAGTCAAAACAATAACAACAAACACACAAAAACAAAATGACAAAAAGAAAGTCACTGACAAAAATGGAAAAGCCTATAAATAGTTCAAGGTCTGTTTTATAAGTGTTTTCCAGTTGAGCCTAATGGGGTAATGGGGTGCCATATTCTGTCTCCAAATACTATTTTTGGTATTCCCTGAGGATTTCATCAGTCTGCACCCTCCCCTCCCCCGCTGCTCTGCTACATGCCCTCAGTGCCTTGTCCCAGCGTGATGGGGCCAGACAGTGCACTATTCCCAGACTGCGACTCCAGTGCTATCCCCTTCAGCACCATAGGTCAGTGAGAGATGCCATGTCCCATGGTGGGTTCAGTCCTACTGTTCTTCCAGTGAATTGTCTGCTTCCACCTGGTACATTGTCCTCAGGACTTGGTAGGCCAGAATGTCTCTCCATCACTTTTCATTTCTCCTGTGTGCTTTAATCTGATGCTACCCTATCCCTAAGCTACAGCCCCAGTTCTGTCCTCTGAAGTGCATTCTTCTGAGGATGGGGGAGAGTATCCACCGAGTTGGTATTAGAGCCTTCCTACAGACCTATTGGTTCCCTGCTACATGCTGATATGTTGTATTCACATCTTGGCACACTGGGTTGAAGCCTGGTCTCTCCCTCCCTCTCCTCCGGAGATATAAATAATATCCTCCCTTTAGGTGGGTTAGTGCACCCCTCCCATGTCCTTTTTATCTCTTCCTTTCCACCTTTTGTTTAGTTGGCTGCTATATGTATCTCCATATTGGGCCTAGTTTCTGCCACAGCTGATGGACCTTTGTCCCAGCTATGCATGTATATAATAGCTTTTCCCCTATGCCTCATTTTTCAAAGCTTATCTCAGTGAATTCATGTTGTACTTGTCCTTTTGTGCTTGACTTACTTCACTTAGCAGGATTTCCTCCAGTTCTTCCTGTACTAGTCTACGTGCATTAGAGGAACGAATCCATAGAAATTAATATTTACAAGAGATTTTTATGTAAAGAGTAAGTGCACATCAAGAAAACATCCCAACCCAGTGCTTCCCAAGCCCACAAGTCCAACATGTCCTACCCCAATCCACAGAGTCCTCCTCCATCTCACAAAACACACACAATGATGCTGGCCGCAGAAGGAAAGCCAAATCAGTGATGGTATAAGCATCTCAGCACTGGCAGGGGTTTTCACATGGCTGCTCCAGCACTGGGGCTGCACTGAGGTAGGTCTATGTCACCACTCCTCAGGGATGTCTCACAGAAAGTGAGTCCTGCCAACTGGAGCATGGAACTAGCTAAGGCAGCTGCACCCTGGTCCAACCATCAGAGAGCAAGAGGTCCAAGAACTAGAAAGGCGAGTCATTTAGCTCTCCACCCTTAAATTGATGCCACTTCTGTTTATTGGCCAGGTTGGCACAATAAACATTAAATATCTCACTTTCATACAACAATGTGCTTCTTGTGTTCATCACTGCTTTTTAAAGATGTGTAGTACTCCATTGTATGTATATACCAACTTTTTTTAATCCATTTGACTGTTGAATATTTGGGTTGTTTCCAACTCCTTGCAATTGTGAAATGTGCTGTGATAAACATTGGGGCACAGATGTCTTGCCATGGTTTGGTTCTTGCCTCTTCTAGGTATATGCCCAATAGGGAGATTGCTGGGTCATAAGATAGCTCAATCTCCATTTGTTTTAGATATCACTAAATCGAGTTTCATAATGGCTGTATATACCTAGAGGTTTACCAGCAATGAACAAGAGTTCCTGTCTTCCCATAGCCCTTCTACTTGTTGCTTTCTGATATTTTTAATTGGAATATCTTTGAGGGTGTTAGATGGTATCTCATAGTTATTTTGATTTGCATTTATCTTATGGGTAATGACTTCAAACATTTTCTCATATGTTTACTGGCCATTTAGATTTCTGCTTCAGGTCCTTTGGCCACCTCTTTAGTGGGTAGTCTTTTTTTTTCTTATTGTAAACTTGCAGAGTATTATAGAATTTAGTAGTAAGGACTATGATGTGTCATTGCTAACGATGTTTTCCTGATCTGTGGGCTCTCTTATTACTCTTTTGGTGAATTCGGTTGATGTAAATAGGTGATTGATCCTCAGTATATCTCACTTGTCAATTTGTAACTCCTCTGTATTTGTATCCTTCTCTATTTCTGATAGCCTATGTATTCACTGTGCGAAGGTTCTCAGGTTTTCCCCAATTCCCTCCTAAATGGCCCTGAGAGTTTGAGGTTCTACCTCAAGGTCTGTGATCCCCCTTGAGTTTATTCTTGTGTATGGAGTAATGCAACGTCTTGCTTTGTTTTATGTAGGTAGATACCTATTTTTTTTCCAGCACCACTTATTGAAGAGGGCATCCGCTTCTCATTTGATATTTTTTGTGCCCTTATCAAAATTTAGTTGTCTGTATGTTGAAGTTGTTATTTCTGGGTTTTTAGCTCTTTTCCATTGGTCTGAAAATCTGTCATTATACCAGTAGCACACTGCTTTGACCACTGTGGCTGTATAACATGTGCTAATGTCGGGTAGACCATGCTCTCCCACTTTCTCTTTCTTTCTGAGAAGTTATCTGCTAATTCTGGCTTTCTTCCCTCTCCATAAGAACTTAATGATCAGTTTTTTTTCCCATTTCTTAAAATTTTTCATGGCTGTGCAGTGAATAGTACAAATGGTCTTTTGTATGTTGAACCATCCTGCATCCCTGGTAGAATCTCACTTGGTCAAGGTGAATTGTTTTATTTATATATTTTTTTATTCTATTGGCCAATATTTTGTTGAGTTTTGCATATATGTTATTTAATGATATTGGTCTGTAGTTCTCAAATTTTTTGAAACCTTGCCTGCTTTCGGTATTACAGTTACACTAGCTTCATAGAAAGAGTTTGGATGCTTTCTGTCTTTTTCTATGCTCTGGAAGAGGTTTGTGCAGAATTGGTGTCAGTTTTTCCCTGAATGCTTGGTAAAATTCTCCTGTAAAGTCATCTGGTCCAGGGGATTTTGTTGTTATTGGTAATCCCTTGATATCTTTGTCTATTTCTTCTATTGCTATGTGTCTGTTAAGATTTCTGACATTCATCTGGGATAGTCTAGAGAGGGATTGTTTTTTCAATACTTGTCCATATCTTTCAAGTTGTTGAATTTGTTAGAGTACAGGCCTTCATAGTACTGTGTAATTATCCTTTTTGATTTCATTAGGGTCCACTTTAATGTCCCGTTTCATCCCTTATCCTTGCTACGATATTTATTCCTTCCTTTCTTTGGTTACATTTGCCAGTGGTCTGTCAATTTTGCTAGTCCTTTCAAAGCAGCAACTTTTAGCTACATTAACTTTGTTCCATAGTTTTCCCTTTCCTCTATCTCAGCTCTGATTTTTATTATTTCTTTCATTTTGCTATTAATAGGATTGTTCTATCGACACTGCTCTAATTGGTATAAGTTTTGTGCCAGCATATCAACAATGAGTCTTTCTTTCTTTTTCAAGGGTGTAAGTATTGCTATCAGTCTTCCTCTGATAAATGCTTTTGCTGTGTTCCAAAGGTTTTGTTATGTTGTATTTTCATTCTCATTGGTTTCTAGAAACTTCCTGATTTCATCTTTGATATGGGTCAATACCCACTCATTTCGAAATAGAGAGTTATTCATCCTCCAATTGTTTGCCCTTGTTTTATTAATTGTCCTTTAGGTGATTTCCAGCCTTATGACATCATTGTCAGAGAGAGAGAGAGAGAGAAAGGTATAATCTCTATGTGCTTGAACTTATTCAGGTTCAACTTGTGTCCCAGCATGTGTTCAATCTTCGAGTTTGTGCCATATGGACTTGAAAAGAGTGTGATTTTTTTTTTGTAAACTCTGAAAATATCTCAGGTCAAGTTGTCCAATTATGCTGTTTAAATCTGTAGCTTTCTTCTTAAGTTTCTTTCCCTGTATTCAGTCTTTTCTAGATAGTGGAGTATTAAAGTCACCTATTATAATTGTTAAGCCTGTAAATTCTTTTATTATCTTTTGAAGTGTTTGGGTTACAAATTTGGCAGTTCTCTCGTAGGGCTTCTATATATCTATTATGTTCACTCCTACTTGGTTCACTGTTCTTTTGAGGCTTATATAGCTCCCCTCCTCGTCTCTTTCTCTTTTTATATCATTTTATTGAGGGCTTATAC
The DNA here is from genome assembly GCA_004026705.1 of Nesogale talazaci. Lineage (NCBI taxonomy): Eukaryota > Metazoa > Chordata > Mammalia > Afrosoricida > Tenrecidae > Nesogale > Nesogale talazaci. The sequence goes on from PVJH01003939.1 coordinate 40,094, forward strand.
AAATCTTATCACAATCCACATATACATCCATTGTATGCCAAGCACAATTGTACATTTTTTGACATCATCATTCTTAAAAATTTGCTTTCTACTTAAGCCCTTGGTGTCAGGTCATTTCCCCCCTCTCTCCTTGTTCCCTTCACCATAAACCTTGATAATTCATAAATTATAATTATTTTGTCATCTCATAAATGATCTGATGTCTCCCTTTACTCATTTCCCTATTGTCCATACCCAAAGGAGGAGGTTATATGTAGAACCTTGTCTCTTATTATGGTCTGTACCTTGAAATCAATTTTGTCATAGATTAAGATCGCTACCCCTGCTTTTTTTGCATTGCCATTTGCTTGGTATATATTTTTTTCAGTCTTTAATTCTTAGTCTGTTTTCATGTGCAAGCTTGAGACTTGTTTCCCGTAGGCAGAAGATCTAAGGGTTATATTTTCTGAGCCAGTCTGTTAGTCTCCACCTTTTAATACCTGAGTTCAGACCACTGATATTAAGTATTACTGCATCTATCTGTGGACTCTGTGATGTCATCTTGTACCTTTTGTGTGGGTGTTTTCCTACCTACCTATTTGATCACTTTGTGTGTGTGGTTCATTCTTTCCTTCTTTCCACTACTGCGCTAATGCTATCTTGGGGACTATTTTCCCTTTGTCACCGTCTGGGTGGATTTGCTCTATTTGACTGTCTCTTATTTGCATTCAGTGAATGTTCATTTTCTGGCTATACTGGGTCAAAAAGGATCTTTTGAAGGGTTGGGTTTTTTTATGTATTCTTTGAGTTTTTCCTTATCTGGGATGACCATTACTTCTCCATCTATTTTAATAGATAATTTGGATGGTGTATTAGTCTGCGTAGACTAGAGAAATAAAATTCATAAACATGCATATGTGTATAAGGGAGAGGTATATGGTTTATAAACCAGAGCAATTGAATATGGAGAAAAATACCCCAACTCAGGTCACTCCAAGTTAATAGGTCTGATATTAGCCCATATGTCTGATACCAATCTATAAGTCCTCTTCAGACTCATGAAACACATGTTATGAAACCAAATGCAAGACGATACTAATACTATCTATACTAATCTATAAATCCTCTTCAGACTCATGAAACACATGTTATGAAACCAAATGCAAGACGATCACAAGCCAGTAGGTAGAAAGTCTTTGAATCCAGTGGTGTTGTAAGCATCTCAGCACTAGCAGGAGTCTCCATGTGGCTTCCCTAGGTCTAGGTTTCTGGCTGCATCATAGTAGGTTTATGCGGCTTCTCCTCAGTGATGTCTCACAGGGAGCCAGCCTTGTTAGTTGAGTGTTTCCAGGGAGTCAACTGAGAGAGTGTCTCCTGCCTCTAAGAAAGAATTTCCACATTTACCAGAATTCTCAGCAGAAGGCCAGGCCCAAACAGAGGTTTCATTGGTTATCTCCAGATTGACAGGCTAGCCTCCACCCCTAAACTCTTAATCCTCAAATTGACACCTGATTACTTGACTGCCACAGCTGGATATAGTATCTTTGGTTTGCGTTATTTTCCTTCAATTTTTGTGATATGTTACTCCACGGCCTCCTCTTCTTTATCATGTCTGCTGATAGGTCTGAAAATATTTTTATTTGGATATCTTTATAAGTTATTGCTTTTCCCTAGCTGTTCTTATGGTCTCCTTTTCCTCATAATTGGATAATTTAGCTATTATGTGTCTTGGTGAATTCTTCTTGAAATTCTGTCTGGCTGCTATTCTTTAGCCTCCTGAATGGTTGCTTGATTTTCATTTATTAAACTGGGGGGTTTTCCCTCTATGAATTTTTTCTTTTCACTTTTGATTTCTTTGTTGCATCTTGTTCCACTAGTCCAATCATTCTAATACTGTCCCTCTTCATTACACTTGAAGGCAAGATCACAGCAGTGTCCAGAGCCACAGCAGTCTTGAGTGCTGAGGATCACTGGCATAGCTGTCTTATTCTGTATGCAGCAGTGCAGCGTACTGTGGGAAGGGAAAGTTCCCTAAGCTCCATGTAGGACCCCCCAGGACAGGTGGGGCAGGGGGGACCCTTAACCACACAGAGGACAGCCAGGACCTCCACAGCTGTGTGTAAGGTGGACAGTAGCTTCCCCCATTGGGCTTGCTGAGTTGTTCTAGCTTATGCCAAGACCACTGATACCCTAGTAGCTCAGAGGTTTGGTTCCCCACCCCTGGCCAGCTAGAATTAAATTTATTCTGAAAATGAGGCTTGTTCCAGCAACTCAGTTATATTGAAACCTCTGGGCTCTGTAGCTAACTTCTGGCAGCCCTTAGTTCTCTCATTATGCTAATGTATATTAAAGGACTCATTCTACCAGTTGTTTTGGAGTTAGACAGTGAGTTTAGGAATTGTAGTTTTTGCCAAGAAAATATTTTTCTCTTTTTTCTTTGGGCTTATGGGATACCCTGATTTTGGGGTTGTCATGTTGACCCCCAGAGAGGGAGATGCAGCTTATCAGGAAGGTTTTTTTTTTTTCAGCCAATTGGAACTGAATTTGCTTCCTGGACTGTAGCTACCCACTTAATATCTGCCACACCTCAATCTGACACAGATTAATTTCCTTACATCTTTTCAATTGCTCCCAACCTGTGGTTTCCCACCAAACCTGAGCTCCCAACTCTGAGCTCCTGACAGCTAACAGAGTGGGGCGGTCTGATGTGGGGTCATATGAATAACTTTCAGAGCTTCTCCTTTTGGTTTGGATTATGCCTCCTTTTGGGCTTCAGCTGGGAGAAATTGCTACTCGCTTCTGAACGAGGGCACTAGTAGCTGCTTACCCAGAGTCCACAAGCCCAACATACCAAACCTAGAGCGATTTAGTGCATGCTCAATTCACTTTGTGAGTGAAAAATCAAAAATTGCAGGCTTCTGGACAGACCCTAGTACCCTGATTCTAATTTCAGGACTGCTCCTCCCAATCTCCTTTCCTTTACCTGCCAATTTTCTAGTCTGGCAGCAGGAGCTCCAGATGGGTAAATCTAACTGAACACACCATCTTCTTCTGTTTCTCCAACTCTTAGTTTTTCTTATTTTCTTTCATCTTATCATTCTAGTGGGAGCTCTTACAGATATAACATTCCATAGTTCAGTCACATAAATCAGTATTGTCTAATTGTTACCACATTCAATTTCAAAACATTTTCTTTCTTTTAGAATCAGTTTTCAGTAGCCTTAACTTTTGACCTTACAGAGTTGTAAAATATTATAATTAGTAGAAAGATTACCAAAGCTACATACTTCTAGACTTAGCAAAACTCACTGCCTGGGAGTTGATTTCACCTCCTAGCTAATCTACAGGACAGAGTGAAACCACTTTCTAGGAGTTTCAAGAAGGCAAACCTACTGGGAGCAGATGGCATCACCAATTTCCCCAAAAAATTGACTGGAAGATTTGAACCACCAATAACGTAGTTAGCAGACAACAGCTTAACCGTTGCACCATCAGCTTGCCTGTATATCCCTATGCTGTTTTTATTAGGTGCTCTCAAGTTGGTTCTGACTCATAGTAAGCCAATGTACAACAGAATGCACACTGCGCAGATCTGTACTATCCTCACAACTGTTCGTCTGAGCCCATTGCTTCATCCACGACGTCAGTCCATCTTGTTGAGGGCCTTCTTTTGATCTGCCCTCTTTACTCCTACAGAATCAGGTACTCCTCAGATAAAGTAGAGGACTCACAATTCCCCAGACATTAAATACATCACACACTCTAGCAATGTGTTATAGTATGCCATCCAGTAGTACATGCAGGAACTATTTGGACAAAGAATAACACATCCCTCTTTATTGTGGAAGAAAGACTGGGCTTCCTACACCTACAAACAGTTACAGTTTCATAAACCTGGGGGTGGATGAGTCAGCATGGACTCGATGGCAGTGAGTTTGGTTGAGGACTTTATGAAAAGATTCATTTAAAAGACTTTCAGGTTTAATAATTACTTATTAAAATTTAATATTAAAATGATCTAGTATTAGCTTGGTGGTAGTAGGTATTTTTATTGTATTGTATTTTTATCAATCACTCTATAGTTATAAAGCTTAAATAATCTTTAAGAAAAATTTAATATTTAGAGCATAGTCAAAAAAATGTTTTTCAGGGCTGAGCTCCGGTGATGGTGGTTGAGTGCGGGACTGCGGCCCACTGGCTTGGCAGTTCAAATCCAGCAGCAGCTCTCCAGGAGCAAGGCTGTGCCTCCCACTCCCACCAGAGAGCAGTGATGCCCCCCTCCCCCCCAAAAAAGAAAGAAGTGCTCCATTGAAAATTGACAGCAGGAAAATGTGCTGCAAATCACATATATTATTTTGGTGAATATTTTAAGAGTAAATATTTTATAATTTCCAATTATTAAAAATGTATCTTCATGGAATGCTTAAATGGATGATAGCTGATATAACATACTAATGCTATAGTACAGATTTTCATTAAGTATATTTAAGTTATATAGTTGGCATGAACAGTTTGCAATCAAATTCTAACTTAAAGATACAGTCAAGAGTCTATGGCCATACCACCCTGAATGCACCCAATCTCATCGGATCTCGGAAGCTAAGCAGGGTCGGGTCAGATTAGTACTTGGATGAGAAAGATACAGCCAAGAAAATACCTTGTAGTAATTTTACTCTGAAGTACAGAATCAATGGATTTGATTTGGGGGCTTCTGGTAGCTAGACTCCATTGAGTACAATTATAAGTACTTCATCTCTAAGTTTGATTTTGATGTTTGGTATCCATAATATTCTGTGTTCCAGTAAAAACTTGGTGATAGGTCATTGCACTGTAATTTGAATATCTCTGTTCTAAGCCACAGTAACCCCAGCTAGTTTACTAAAGAATGAGACTTTCTTCATAGTTCTTTAGGAAGTTGTGGCACCAGGACCACCCTTTCATTGAGTTTCACCTCAGTGTTTCAAAACGGTGAATGCCATAAACTTCAAGGAGGTATGTAGCTTCCCCCCTCTAGAGTAGAATAAAACAAGGTGAGAAAGTATGAAATTTAGTGTACCTTTACTGTGTAACAAAATGTTTTGGCTGCCGGTTACATATTTGGGATTGCTTACAGCAAGGTTCCAACCCCCCAAGCTGTCTGATGTGGAAGTTCTACTCTCTCCTTTTGGGTCACTTAGCTGTATTAAACTATGAGCTTTTCTCTTCCATACATATTAGCAGAGTTTGAGGGAATTGTGAATTACTCCAGCATTCCTTTCTTTACCAAACACCACTACTTGGTAGTGAAAAGTACCGTATTTCTTTAAGAAGGCAATGGAAATTAAAAGTGGAAGCTTAATTGAATTCCAAGTGGAAAATTAATACTCTAACAATAGTTAAAAGATATTGTTTGTCTAGCCATCTTCAAAAGTTCAAGTCTTCTGTGAACTTATGGCTATTACCTTTGTAGAATTTCATTAGAAAGCAGACTTATATTAATAAAACCTCACTCAAGTAAAACTGAAGCTCTGTTATCCTAATTAGTATAGAAAGCTAAATATCATTTAAATTACTTTTTGCAATCATAAAGATTACAAGTCAGTTTACATTAGTATCCAGGGCACCATCACTTAATTAATAACCTAAGAAATAAGTTATGTTAATGAAGGCCAAATTCATAATTCCTATTAAATATAAATTGCCCTTGAAATAACATTTCAATCTTCTCCAAAACTTGATAGTCACTGCCTCCATGCCTTTGAAGGCCATACGCTCAGGAATTCTATATCAAGAAAGCAGAAACATGTATTTATTTTAAAAATGAATTAACCTTCAAACTTTAAGCATTTCTCATTGAATTAAAAAAACCAACACTGTCATGCCTGAATTAGAGCTACCATCAAGTCACCTAAACAAGAAAAAACATTTTCTTACACATAAATTTATATTACTTTATAAAAGTTAATTACTTTAACTATTCTTCAGATACTATACTGACCAGAATTAGTTTACATCAAACTCAAAGAATTTAAAACAGTATAATTCTAAACTTCATACTCATTCTGCAAAAGCCCCTAGATGCATCAAACTAACATTATTTTAAGGTAGTTCTTGTCACTCATTTTATTTGTGTCTCAAATTCTAATCCACTCAAACGTTTCTAGTTTGTCTTTGGAATTAGTGAACCATACTACTCTTGCTATGTTATATTTCAAATATGAAAATTAGTTGAGGAAATACTATTATTCTACTATAAACCAAATCATCACTTATGTACTTTATTATCCAATGTTTCCCATTTATGATTACAGTAAAAAGTCTTCTAACAAACTGTTGTACATCAACAATGCTTTTACCAGATTTTAGGTTGTTGTATTCCCAAAAGAAAGATATACTTTAGGGATACATAGGGCACTATAAGAAAATTTTATTTGGAAAATTTTAAAGGAAGAAAAGCCTTCCCAGATGGTCTTAATATGTTTTATTTTTTCACCTTTATTTTTTCACCTATATACAGAGCCTTTTAAACATTTGTGTGCAAGAGATTCTTGGGAAATTCCTCCAGTGGGGAAACTTCTGCAGGGTATAGCAAGAGTTGGGAAGTATAGGATTAAGACTTTTACACATGCCCTGTCCAAATCCCCACCTTTTTCTCTCTTGGCCCGTCTCATTTCTTCTCGAAGAAATATTATTTACATAATTGTTCTTGAGAGTTCCTTCCGTAGCCACTTCCTGCCTTATATGGTCTATTGAGGATCATCACCTGATCTTTAGGAGTTGAAATCTTTCCGAATCCATTCTACATTAAGGGGAGCAAACTTTTTCCAGTGGACATGCTGAGTCATTGATAAGCACTGGTCTGCCATCAAGGTTTCTTCAGGTTAGACTGCCTCTGCTTGTTCAGAAAATACCATCAACAGTCATACACAAAGGTTGCCCTGAAGAAAATTCTTAAAGTGAGATAAAAGAAAAAAGAAAGGTGAGGAATGGATTGGCACCATCAATACTATGTCTAAAGAACAATATTACAAGCATATGTTGCTATATGTTTCTACATCCTCTACTACATTCTTATAGATTCTTAATTTGTATTTTATTATGAAAACAGCCAGGAAGTGATTAGTTGATCTAAAAGCCTGAAATGGAAGGACAAAGAAAGATAACTCATCTTTCTTATGTGTTCTAGCTCTGAGGACACTTTTAGGTCATACTTTCGTGTGTGTGTGTGTGTATCGTATATCTCTTTCTGTAAGCACAATATTTCTCCCTGATTTTTCGAAGATTTGTGCAGGCCACTTGTGTAGTTTAGTGGTAAGAAATATATGTGTAAATAGAGCACAGAACTTAGCTTTTGACAAAGGCCGCAGCTTCCTGCAGAGCAAGTGCTTTGGGGGCTCTGGCACAGACACATTTATTCCTTTTGAAAAGGGGTTGAAGACAGCAAGCTGATAGTCAAACTGGGCTTTGACTGGGTTTCTAAGGGTGGTCATCACAGACTTTTTAAAGTGCTAGTATTCCACTGGATACCACATTGCCTTATCGTCATCCAGAAACTTCATACTCTTGATCAGAGCACAGGCTCTGATTAGAGTAAAGGCCCCTCACGTCAGCCCGTAGGGTTCTTTCACCTCTACCACACGTGAGGCAGCAGTGAAAGATAATACTATATATGAAATGCAGACAGAATTATTACTGTCTCTGGTAAAACTTTGTTGCTCTGCACCCATTTCTCAGTAGCTTTGTTTGTATTTGCCCCATGGTGATTGATAAAATTCTACAAGGCTGTTTCAATTTGATTATAACAGAACTAGGGATGAAAGTTATTAAAAATGACTTACTCCTATCTGAGAGTTGGTCTAAGTTTCGTTCTTCCACTGATTTGGCAACATGTAATGCTGTACTATCAAATAATTTAACATTTACTTTCTTGATGCTATCCACTGAACTTTTAAGGAAAGCCTCGGTATAGTGTTGTAAGTCACCTATTTTCTCTGAAAAAAAAAATTATTTCAGCAACTGTGTATCACACAAGTAATTATTTGACTAAACTCTAAGAGAATAAAAAAAGGTACTACTAGAAATAATCAAGTTACTAAAGATTAGTCCATAAGCTAACCTTACCAGCATGAGGTAAAAGCTTATAAAAGTTTAAAGGAAGAGGGAGACTTAAATAATTTTTATAAATGTGGTTGCTTGTGGAAAATTCAACACTGCATTAGATTGTGAGTGCCTACTATGGATTTTGACAGTTCAACAATAGCATTCTCTTAATCCTAACATCTATCTTCCTAAAAGGCCACAGTAATTAGCGCAGTTTTAGATTAAATGACATAACAAGTAACACATATTGGGGATAATCAAATTGTACTTGTAGGTGAGTCATCCACCAGAAGAGAGACTGATCAGGGGTTGATTCAGGAAGCCCATAATTCCCAGGTTTGCTCCTCAAGCTAGTTTGACCAGAAAGTCAGGAGCTTGGTTTTCTTAGGTGAGAAAGATGTACTAAGACAAAATGTCCAATAATTCTGCAGCATTTTAGATATTTTTGCAATTATTCAATAAAACAAACCTAACCTGCAAGTCTAGAGCAGCAGGTGATAATTAAGGACTATAAGAACTCATAGAAAATGTATGATAGGCCCAAAGGCACCGTCATTAGACAATGGTGGGAGTATTAGAAATCTAGTGTCCAGTTTCTTTATCAGATTGTGGAATATCCTGTTCATTGTTCTTGTTTTAATATCACTGGTAGTAAGGACCCCCCGCCCCCCCAACTTCCGAGAGGACTTCCTTCCATCCTAAAAGGATGGCAGTCACAATTAGTCCTGTTAACAATCACTCACAGCTGAATCATGTAATCCCGTGAGTAAGGTGCCCTTCTCCCCAATATTTTGACACTAACACATCATAAAATAAAGATCATTTGGTGGGAGTAAAAAAGTCCATGGTTGGGAATACTACATTCAGTAATCCACTGCTTGAATCTAAATGAAAAACATATGGGTAGGTATTCATTTATTGTCCTTTATGATTTCTGTGGTCTGAAATTGTTTTAAATAAAAACCTGATAAACATATCCAAATGATTCCTATTCAAAGTAGAAAAATATGCTAAATGACAGCAAAAACCACCTTGTTTCATGAGATAGGCATAATAGGACTTCCAAAAATCAGTTAAAATTTTTTTTAATTAAGTAAAAAAAAAAAATTGAATTTTTTTCCAGGAAAATATTGGGGAGAGGGCACCTTACTCACAGGATTACATGATTCAGCTGTGAGTGATTGTTAACAGGACTAATTGTGACTGCCATCCTTTTAGGATGGAAGGAAGTCCTCTCGAAGGTTGGAAGTGGGGGGGGGGGGGTGTGTGTGTGTCTTACTACTAGTGATATTAAAACAAGAACAATGAACAGGATATTCCACAATCTGAAAAAGACACTGGACACTAGATTTTCCATATAGCAAAAAAAGAAAAAAATCAGAAACATAAAATTAATCAAGAACAATATAAAAAATTATTTTGAGTGTTGTAATAATAATTTTGACATATTAAGATCAGAAGTATTTTAATAATGATATAACATTATAAGAGCTAGCATTTTATAATGCCACAGTTTTCTCAGCTTTATTTTATTAGTTATATACTCATTACTAATATGCAAAATTTTTAATAAAAATTATATTCTGCCCTTTATTGACATTTAAACCTGTTATGATAGCCAAAAAGTCAATGGTTCAAACCCACCAACTGCTCCAAAGAAACACATCCTTGGATAACTTAGGGGATTAGTTTGGCTCTGATTGCTTTTTTCCTATGAATCCTAGTCTTCCATTTATATTTATTAAACAATTATTATTCACCAACACCGTTGCCAGTGATGGGCTTATGTAATGCCCTGTCTAAAAGGAGATTACATCTTGGTGGGAGGATATAGACTAAAGATGTAAACAAATCACTCATAAAATGATTTCTGAAAAGATATAACAAAATGAAATATCTTCGAGGCCAAATAAAAAAGACATTAAGGGATTGTGATGAGGAGTGTGACAACTTTAAGTAAGGTTATCAAGGTAGGCCTCACTCATGATTTTCAAGCATCACTAGCTGCCGGCATGATATTCTCACTCACTGCCATTAAGTAGATGCCAATGCCTGGCAACCCTTTGGGGTAGAATAAAGTTGCTTCTAGGAGTTTCTGAGTAGAAAAGTGCCATCTTTCCCCTAGTGGTTTTGAACTACAAACCACAGATCACAGCCCAACATGTAACCACGAAGCCACCAGGGCTCCTACAGGTACATTATAGGCTTTGTTTATCAAGTAGTGATTTGACTTATTAATCTACATACCCAGATCTTTGTCATTTTTCTGATGTTCATGTGAGAGAAATATGTCCAGTTCTCTTAGTGACATCTAGTTGTGCTTTGAATTCTGCATCTGGAGGGAAGGTTAATATTCTTTAATAATGAGGTAAAGTGAAAGAAATATATACTTTTAGATATTATGCTATAAAAGTTATAATTACAATACAATTCAAAACATCTTTCATTTGGTATAAATTATATAAATGTATGACTTTACTTACCTTTGAGAAAACTTCAGTTTTGTGAAACTCTCGGTGAATTCTTAGAAGTCATTTTTTTTTGTTATTTAAAATGTGCTCATAGAAGCATGCTAGAGAAGCAATTTATTATGAATTCTTTCCCAACTGTAACAACAATAGCCACTACTAGCCAATCCATCATGCTCCACTGAATATACAAATCCACATAGTAAATGCAAGTGTTATTTTAAAATATATATATATTTAAAATCCATCATTTGTCTAGTACTTGTTGGGTAGCATTAGTTCTTTTGATTTCCACCTATTTAGAATATTAAAAGTAATATTAAGAAAAGATTTAAAAGGCATTCAAAAATTGTACATCATGCTTTACTGGAATTAAGCTGATCTAAGTCAACATCAAAAATCTTGTTTGACTGAAACTTCAATCTCGCTCGTTTCTGACAGCCATGCTCTGTGGATTAGTTTATAATATATTGAATATTCTGATATATTTAATAAATTGTTCTTAATCCTACCTTTTAAAACTCTTCTAAATAAAAACAACATATCGGTTAGAGTCCTCACGCTCTTTTGCTGAAAGGAAGGAAAATTCTTCTGAAGAGGTAAGCGCTGCAAGTTATTTAGAAATAACTTATGTAAGTGGCTCCCTCCCCTAAGAAAAAGATTTAGAGAGCTTTCAAATAAATAATAAAAATTGAATTTTGATTCTTTGTTCACATAAAAATACAAACCTCATTGGCTGCTTTATGAAAGAACACAGCATTATCTATAAAAAAAAAAAACACCTTGTCCAAATGGAGAGATAAAGAGAGAGAATCACAATCTACTAATGAACAGGGAGCTTGTGTTGTGCAGATGGCTAGTGTGCCCACGATACATGTGAAGATTAGGGGTCCTAGCACTCACAGGTACCTCACAGGAGAGGCCAGCTGATAGGCGGGAAAATTAGTCACAGACAATCTCAGAAAGCGCACCTGTACTGTGACAAGTGGGGGGTCACCTGTAGTCAGAATTAACTGGACTCAAACTGGTTTTACTAATTTACACTTGAAGGGAAAAATCAAGAAAATACAAGCTGAAAAGCTACAGGACTATTAAGCAAAAATTAAAACAAAACAAACTATGCTTTCTTCCACCAATAATTTTCCAGAACAAAAATGTGGTTGGGGAGCTATAGATTTTAAAAGCACTTATTCTGGAGAGGAGGGAAGATGGCGGCCAGATAGCAAGCCCATGCCCGGAGCTTCTGGAGATCGGTGAGTGGGGGTGACACAGGGAAGGGTGGGGCTTGCGACTTGGGTTTTGTGACTCCAGGAAAGCTCAGAGCCCTCCTCTGAACCAGGAGCAGGCGTGACCTGCACACCCGCCCTCCCCACAGACGCTGGCACAGATGCTGTGGGTTCTTTGTGCCAACGGTATCCAGGGCGCCGCTCTGCGACCCTGAGATCAGTGACCCACAGTTAATCAGCGCCCACGCGCAATCGCTGACCAGTCCTTCCCACGGCAAGGTGCACAGGGTGCCCAAGGGACACTCCACGCAGACCCACACCTCTCGCTCCTCACCCCCACAGATTCGTGCGTCCCCAGCGGAATGTTGGGCCAGCCCCTTCTGCACCCATACACACCTTAAGGACACCACCACTGCCCAGGATAAGATCAAGCCATCCCCTATACCCACGGCTGCCACCTGGGCCACACTTTCTAACAGGAGCGAAAGGAACGCCCACATTCCCCCACAGTCACCTACACTTCCCACAGACGCTGCCGGTTCAGGCCGCCCGCCCCACGACCTGCAGCAGAGAGGTCCGTGTTACATTGTCACCTGAGTAAACAGCCAGACAGTCCTCCCCACCCCAGAGTACTAGAGGATTTTTTTCCCACCTATCTGTGGCAAGTGCCCCTAGCCAGGAGCAGATCACCCCACTCCCAGCCCACCCCTAAACCCACTCCCCTGCTCAGCCAACACACTCCATCAGATCTGCAAGCCCTAGTTCCTGAGGAAAGCTATAATAAAAGACCAGCCTCCTAAAGAGAGACCCCAGGGCCACAAAACACCAAGGAAAATGCCACCTAATTCGAATAAATCAAACAAAAAACAGCTAGCCGCTTCCACAGTATCAAGAAAAGAGAAACTGGATCCGATGCAAGAAGATCAGCTGGACCTAACAGCAGTCATAGAAAATGCGGAGATCGATCAACCACAGAAAGAAATCTTCAAGATGTTACTAACACATATGCAGCTCTTAAGTGACGCATTAAAGAAGAAAGAAGGACTGATACAGGAGAAAAAGGGCATGCACCAAAGGGAAATTCAAGAACTAAAGAGTGAGCTAACAAAAACTAATAGTAAGCTCTCAGATTTCGGCTAGAGAATGGAGGAGGCAGAAAACACAAGTGACCTAGAGGACTCACAAGTAGAAATTAATAAATGGGAGAAAAATCTAACGTGTCTATGAGAGAAGCAGAAGAAAATATTAGAAGCCTGGCTGATACTATGAAAAGAAACAACATTAGAATTATCAGTCTGCCGGAGGATGAGACATCAAGAAAACCAACATCCAAAATAGTGAGGGAATGCTTAGAGGAAAACTTCCCTAGCTTAATGAATGAAAACCATATAACCATTCAGGAGGCCGAAAGAACACCAGCTAGACTAAACCGCAAGAAGAAAACACCAAGATATATAGTTGTTAAACTATCCAATTATGAGGAAAAAGAAAAAAACTATGAGAGCAGCTAGGGAAAAAAAGGGCAATCACATATAAAGGCAAACAGATTAGAATATGCTCGGCCTTATCAATGAAAACTATGAAGAAGAGGAGAGAGTGGAGCAGCATATTTCTAAAATTGCAGGAACATCATTTCAACCCAAGAATACTCTATCCAGCCAAATTATCTATCAAAATTGATGGAGAAGTAAGAGTCTTTCTAGACAAGGAAAATCTCAGAGAATATGCCAAAAGGAACCCAGCCCTACAAAAGATTCTCACTGACCCACTGGGAGAAGAACAACAACAACGACCTAACACACGCAGAATGAATCTACCCAGAAACAGTCAAAGGGATAACAGCCCGCAAGAGTACTCTGGCTCAGAGATGGAAGAAAGGCAAGAAAGAACCAAAATAGACATTGACACAATCCATGGAAATAGAAAAACATTCAATCCAAGAGCGATAAAATGACAACACAGAGTGCACAGATAGATGTAATAACCCTAAATATTAATGAATTGAACTCAGGTCTTAAGAGACAGAAATTAATAGACTGGCTTAGAAAACATACCTCCTTAATCTGCTGCCTACAGAAGACACATTTTAAGATCACAGAAAAAAATATATTGAGAATCAAAGGCTGGAGAAAAATATACCAAGCAAACAGCAATTCCAAAAAAGCAGGGGTAGCAATCCTAATCTCAGATAAAATTGACCTCAAAGTGCAAACCATAAAAAGAGACAAAGAAGGACACTATATAATGCTTAAGGGAAGGGTAGACATGATCCAATAAGCATTTTACATACATATTCCCCGAGTGAGAGACCCACAGAATATGTAAACCAGACACTTCATATGATGGAAAAAGAAATTACAGCCTCAACCATTATAGTGGGTGACTTCAACACTCCAATCTTTTAGGAAGATAACAGGGAAAGAAATTCAACAAGGAGGCGAGAGATCTAAATACTACAATTAGACAGTTTGACTTGGTAGATATCTATAGGGTCTTTCATCCAAAGAAAAAGCATTTCACATTCTTTTCAGCCCCACATGGAAGTTATTCAAAGATAGACCACGTGCTGGGACATAAGGAGAATCTACATAAATTTAAGCATATTGATATCATACAGAACTCTCTCTCAGACCACTCTGCCACAAGGTTGGAAATCAACAAAAGGAAGGTGAGGAGAACTAGAAAAAATAGTTGGAGAATGAATAATTCTCTATTGCAAAAGGAATGTGTACTGACCTAGAGCAGAGAGGAAATTAAAAAATTTCTAGAAACCAATGAGAATGAAAGTACGACATACCAAAACTTATGGGACACAACAGAGGCAGTCTTAAGAGGAAGTTTCACTGCAATACAGGCACACTTGAAAAAGGAAGAGCATCTCATAACTGATACATTGACACAGAATTTACAACAACTAGAGCAGAGTCAGCAGGATAATCCCACTAATAGCAAAAGAGAAGAAATAATAAAAATCAGGGCTGAGATTCAGGAGAGGGAAAATAAGAAAACGGAAAAAATTAACGCTGTTAAAAGTTGGTTCTTTGAAAGAATTAACAAAATTGATAAACCATTGGCAGACTTAACCAAAGAAAGGAGAGAGAAAATTTCAATAGCAAGAATAAGGGATGAAAGAGGAGATAACACAAGTGACCCTAATGAAATCAAAAGAATAGTCACTCAGTACTACAAAGATCTATACTCCAATGAACTCAACAACTTGGAAGACATGGACAACTTCTTGGAAAAGCAATCTCTTCCTAGATTGTCCCCAATGGTTGTCAAGAATCTTAACAGATCCATAACAATAGAAGAAATAGACAAGGTTATCAAGGGACTACCAACAAAAAAATCACGTGGACCAGATGGCTATACAGGAGAATTCTACCAGGCATTCAGGGAAGAAATGACACCAGCCCTACACAAGTTCTTCCAAAGCATAGATGGCAAACTCCCAAACTCCTTCTATGAAGCTAGTATAACACTGATACCAAAATCAGGCAAGGATCCCACAAGAATTGAGTACTACAGACCAATATCCCTAATGAATATCGATGGAAAAATCCTTAATAAAATACTGGCCAATAGAATACAAAAGTATATAAAACAAATAATTCACCATGACCAAGTGGGGTTCATACCCAGAATGCAGGGGTGGTTCAACATATGAAAGACCATTAGTATCATTCACCATATTGACAGGAAAAAATATAAGAATAATATGGTTATATCCATAGATGCCGAAAAAGCATTTGACAATATTCAACACCAATTCATGTTTAACACACTCAAGAAGATGGGAATAGAAGGAAAATTCCTCAAGACAATACAAGCTATATATGAAAAACCAACAGCCAATGTGATATTCAATGGAAAAAAGACAAACACAATCCCACTGAAAAAGGGGACCACACAAGGATGTCCATTGTCCCCTCTATTCAATATCATACTGGAGGTTTTAGCTAACAGCATAAGGCAAAGAAAAGACACAGAAGGTATACGACTGGGGAAGAAAGAGGTGAAATTATCATTATTTGCAGATGATATGATTATATATATGGAAAACCCCAAAAGCTCCACAAAGGGATTACTGGAAACAATACAGGAGTATGGCAGAGTGGCAGGATACAAGATCAACAATCAGAGGTCAATTGGTCTACTGTACACATCAGATAAGACCACAGAAGAGGAGATAAAAAAAGAGGTACCCTCCACAATAGCCAAGCACAAATTGAAATATCTAGGGATATACCTGACAAAAAGAACGAGATCTATATGAGGAAAATTATAGAACACTATTACAAGAAACCAAGAATGGCTTCAAGAAATGGAAAAATATCCCATGCTTGTGCATTGGAAGACTCAATGTAGTAAAGATGACAGTCCTACACCCAAGGCATTATATAAGTTTAATGTGATACCAATACAAGTACCATCCTCCTTCTTCAAAGAAATGGAAAAAAGATTACCAACTTCATATGGAGAGGAAAAAAGCTCAGAATTAGTAGAGAACTCCTCAAGAAGAAGGACATCGTGGAAGGGCTTTTCTTACCTGACTTTTGCACATACTATATAGCCACAGTGGTCAAAACAGCATGGTATTAGCATAATGACTGATACACAGACCAATGGAAAAGAAGTGAAAATCCAGAACTAAAAACACAATTGTACAGACAATTGATCTTTGATAAGGGCCCCAAAAGTATCAAATGGGAAACAGATGCCCTTTTCAACAAGTGTTGCTGGAAAAAATGTTATCTACCTGTAGAAAAATGAAGCTAAGACCCTTACCTCACTCCATGCACTAGAATAAATTCAAGGTGGATTACAGACCTTGAAGTAATACCCCAAACTATTAGGGCCATCAACGAGGGAATTGGGAACAACCTGAGAACATTGGCAAAGGGACTACATAGGCTAACAGAAATAGGGAAAGACACAAACACAGGGGAGGCTCAAATAGACAAATGGAATATACTAAAGATAAAACACCTGTGCACATCGAAAGAATTCACCAAGAGAGTAATAACAGAGCAGACAGACTGGGAAAACATCTTTGGCAATGACAAATCAGATAAAGGCCTTATTACTGAAATCTACAATACCCTGATAGCTTCCAAAAAGAGCAAAACTAACTGCCCACTGAGGAGGTGGGCAAAGGAATTAAACAGAAGTTTCACAGAGGCAGAAATCAGAGAGGCCAATATACATATGAGAAAATGTTCCCGATCATTAGCCATAAGAGAAATGCAAATCAAAATGAGATACCACCTACCACCCTCAAGGATAGCCCAATTTAAAAAGTCAGAAAGTAACAAATGCTGGAGATTCTGTGGGGCGATAGGGTCGCTAATACACTGCTGGTGGACCTGCAGGTATGTATAGCCACTATGGAGATCAATTTGGAGATATCTAAGACAGATGAAAATTGAACTACCATACGACCCAGTAATTCTCCTGCTGGGCATATACACAGAAGAGACAAGCAACAATTCACAACCAGAGATCTGTGCTCCAATGTTCATCACAGCACAGTTTACAATTGCAAGGAGTTGGAAGCAGTCCATATTCCCATCAACTGATGAATGGATTAAAAAGCTGTGGTACACACATACAATGGAGTGCTATGCATCGCTGAAAAGCAGTGATGAATGCATGAAGCATGTCATCGCATGGGAAGAACTGGAGGAAATTATGCTAAGTGAAGTTAGCCAAGCACAAAAGGACATGTACAATATGAATCTGCTGAGGTAAGCATATTATAATTTTAAAATTGAAAGGGGGCATTGGGAAAAAGCTACTATATAGAGAAAATCCTGGGAGAAGGCCAAGGTAATATGGCAGGGGCCAGATCAAATCTAGGGCTACATATGGTAGCCAATTAGGTGGGAGGGGCGAGGGGGGCAGATGGCAATGTGTAAAAAGGGAAGGGGGCACTAAACCTTCAAGGGGGAGCGTATTGTTTATATCTCCACAGGGAAAGAAGGACCAAACTTAAACCCGGAGACCCAGGATGTGAATACAGCATGACAGCATGGAGTGGAAACCAGTGGAGGGGCCTGAGAACACAGCCCCAACCCCAACCACAACTATAAGGGCAGCCACCTCTCTACCAGAGGAAGTTGCCTTGGAAGCCAGCACCAAAGCTGAAACTTGGAGAGTGAGATATGCCTGACCAGAGCACATGAGAACAAATGAAAACAAAGCAAGAGAGAATGACATGCATCCTGGCCTACCGAGCCTTCAGGACGACATTCCCTCAGAACAGCTAATGCACAAAGAGGACTATACGGCTGGCCCCACTACGAAATACGGCTACCTTCGCTGACCCAAGGCCTATTGGGGCCAGGATGAAGCGGGGTCAAGATTATACCCTGTCGGACACAACCACAACAATGCAAAGCACTAAGACTGTGCAACAGAGCATAGAATCACAGATGGAGTTCCAAGGATATACTTTGGGGCCAGGGTATTGGCACCCCATCCGACTCAACCAGGGGTCACTCTTGGAGGTCAACTACAGACCTTGAACTTTATACAGATTTTTATATTGCTATTATTTTCATTATTCTGTTACATATTGTATAGTACATTGAGGGGGTTTCTTGCTGTTATTATCACTGTTTTACTTGCTTCAGTTGCTTCATGTTAGGAGACCTTTTTTGTACATATTGTTACCTCTACAGGCCTATCTAGACAAGATAGACAGGAAAAAGAGTTTGGAGGCAAAAACGACAGGACTGATGGTTCCAGGGTGGGGGACATGGGAGAGGGGGAGGAGGGGGAAAGGTGGTGATGTCGACCATCCCAGGAAAAAGGGAATAACAATTGATACATATTTAGGGACAAGATGGATGAGAGAAGGCCGATAGGGACTAAGACTAATGTAACAGAGAGAAAATACTGAAACCCAAATGGAGATTGAGCATGACAGTGGGACAAGAGGGAAACAAATGGAAATAGAGGATGGAACTGGGGGATAGTGGGCATTTATAGAAGTTCAAATAGAGGTATGTACATAAGGGCATATATTTATAAGTGATGGTGGGGAAAGAGATTAACATGCATACTTATAAGGTTAGTAGTAGGACAACAGATGGGCACTGGACCTCCACTCAAGTACCTCCTCATTTCAAGAACACTTTGTTCTATTAAATTGGCATTCCAAGTTGCTCACCTTTCCAACACGATCACTGAAGACAAATGTGTGCATAAGCATAGGTGGTGAAGAAAGCTGATGGTGCCCAGCTATCAAAAGATGGAGCATCTGGGGTCTTAAAGGCTTGAGTAAACAAGCGGCCATTCAGCTCAGAAGCAGTAAAACCCATACAGAAGAAGCACACCAGCCTGTGTGATCATAAGGTGGTGAAGGGATCCGTTGTCAGGCACCAATGAGCTAAATTTATATTATTATTAATGAGGGGGGGTACAGATTGGGGATCCAAAGCCCATCAATAGGTGAAGTGACATCCTCTTGCAGAGGGGTTACAAGGAGGAGATGAGCCATTTAAGATACAGGGTAGTAGCAATGAAATATACAACCTTCCTCTAGTTCCTAAATGCTGCCTCCCACCCACTATCATAACCCCAATTCTACCACATAAATCCAGCTAAACCAGGAGATGTACAGTGAAGTTGGAAACATGGGAAATTTAGGATAGATGATCCCTCAAGACTAGTAATAGGAGTGGTAATACCAGGAGGGTGGAGGGATGGAGGAATAGAAAGGGAGAACCAACTTCAGAGATCTACACGTAGCCTTCTCTCTGGGGCACGGACAACAGGGAAGCAAGTGTTGGGACACATTGGATAGTGTACAGTATGAAAAAAATAACAATTTGTAAATTACTAAGGGTTCAACGGGAAGGAGAGGAGGAAGGGTAATATAGGGATACTGGGGGCCTGGAGGGAGGGAGGATGTTTTGAGAGTGATGATGGCAATAAGTGTGTAAATGTGGCCTGCATACAATTGATGTTTGTATGGATTGTGATGGGAGTTGTATAAGCCCCCAATAAAATGATTCATTTTTTTTTTAAAAAAAAGGAGGGGATGGAAAAGAGGAGCTTATAACAAGGGCTCATGGGGAAATATTTAGAAATGAATATGGCAATATATGTATAAATATGTTTGATAGAAATGATGTATTGAATGCTATGAGAACTTTAAGAGCCCCCAATAAAATCATTGGGTGAAAAAAAAAAAACAGAAAAAAAACCACTTGTTCTGTATTCTTTACACAGAAAATTACAATTGCTATATATTTAGAAATTTGATCACTGGTAGAATATTTGATGTGATTATTCATTTTTCAACTTAAAATAATGGAATTGAAATTGTATTAAACTAGCCTTATTTTTGCTTTAGTTTTTTTAAAACTTTACTTAGGATTCTAATGGAAATATTTACCAGCTGCATTACTGACATCTGGATAAAGCAGACAGGGACTTCAAAGAAAAAGTTTGGCTTGAATTGTTAATTTTGTTATTCTTCCTATCTTTTGGTATACATCTGACATTCTTTATAATAATTAATAGATCAAAGCTTTAGGATAAAATAATGCTCTGTGTTTAAAATTGAGAACTGAAGAGTCTATTTCATGTTTATTCTTTACTATGTTTGTCATGGCGTTAATAAAATTTTTTTTCTTTTATCATGACCCTTATTTAATATTGTATTGGAAGTATTAACCAGACAAACATAGACAAATATAAATCAGAAATATTCAAATTGGTAAAGATATAGCAAAACTCTATTTGCAGATTAGATCATCCAATACATAGAAACTCAACCCAACAAGAAAATTGGTGTCAAACTACCTGACAATGCGAGAGTACAAGATCGACATACAAAAATGAATCAGATTCCTGTTCACTAACAAAGAAAGCTTTAAAATGAAATAAAGAAAGCAGTATCAGTTCTAACTGATAACCACTCAGAAATTACAGTACTTAAGAATAAACTAACCTGAGTAACAAAAGAACGACATAAACAAACAAAAACATGTTGCTGAGTACGAGGTGGATCAGAGACCCAAAGCCCCTCTATAGACAATGGAACAACCCCCCACGACGGGTCACAGGGATGGCATGAGCTACCCAGGGCACAGTAAAGTATCAATGAAACACACAAAATCTCTCTAGTTCTTTGAGGCTTCCTCATCACACACTATCAGGACCCCAGTGCTGCCTCTCACTTCAGACTAGACCAGAGCATGTACTTAGGTATAGATAAGAGATAAGAGTTCAGGACACATGGAACCCAAGAACAGGAATGGAATAGTGTTGCCAGAGGGCTAGGTGTAGGAAGTAAAAAGAGGAAGGAGGGGGGAACCCATCGCAATCATTGACACATAACCAGACACCCCCCTCCAGGGGGAAGAACAATAGAAACCATGAGGGAAGAGAGACAGCAATCATGTGAGATATGAATACAATAATTTATAATCTGTCAAGGGGTCATGAGGGCAGAAGAGGAGGGAAAAAGGGGAGATGATGCCAAGAGCTCAATAGAAGGTAAAAAACAAAATTTTTAATGTTGTTGAGCGTGAATACACAAACTTGCCCAATCTATTTTTTTGTAAAGACCTTTTAATATTTTCTTGAAGGTAAAAATGTATACTGAATCACTATTCAATACAACAGCGTCTACATTTGTTTTCTTTCCTCTTTCTCCCATGTTCGTTAACCAATAATTAATGTTTGACTTCTATGTTGTTGCTGCTGATGTTAAAGGTTGACTCAGTATTCCTATGGACAGCAGAATGAAACTCTGTCTTGTATAATCTTTATCTGTTGATGAAGTTGTTTCTACCTTTTGACAACCATAAAAATTGCTGCAATGAACCCTGTTGTATAGTTTCCAACCTACCTTTTTAATGTACTGGAATCTAGGTTATAAGGCCCCTCACACACTACTTTTTGTCATAAAACATAATTTCTCTTATTTGGTGCACATATTTCTCTTATTTGGAAAACATATTTTCTCTTATTTCCAGTCTTTATCAACTGGAAGCTTTCTATACAGGCTGACATTTTAAAAGCTTATATTTCAATGTATGAGGTGGAACCTATATGGGCAAGATAATTTTTAAAATACTCTATAGAAAAAAGCAAAGCAATCAATATCACTTTTGAACTTATCTGAAAATAAAGTAACTATACAAAAGATTACATGCATCTATAATGCTAGAGATGGAGCCTTGGCGGTGCCATGGTTAATAAGTGATTGGATGACAGCTAAGTGATCGGTGATGCTACAGAGAAGACTTGAAATCTGATCCTACAAGCAATCACAGCCTAGGAAACGCTGTGGGAAAGCGATGCCCTGCGCTACGCAGTTGCCGGCAGATGCATTCTGCGCAGCAGCACACGGCGTACAACAGGTAGTACACGATTTTCTTCAGGACAAAATTTAAAATCTAAATCATAAGAAGGCAGCACACCTTTTTCCCTTTGGGTGTGACTAAATGCCGTTTTACTGTTGCTATCCATTCTGCCAATGAAAAGCTAACCAAATGTTAGAAACTATAATTAATTCAGAGTTCAGAGTGATAAAATTGAGTCATTTTAGTAAATATTCTCTTTTCTATGGTCAAACATGATGGTGAGGTGTTATATTTCACTCAGGTACTAGTGTGTTGGTAACATTGCATGAGTGGTGAACAAAGACCAAATAATAAATACAATCTTTGCTTAGATTTAAGGGGAAGTCAACTTTTTGTG
Organism: Nesogale talazaci; assembly: GCA_004026705.1. NCBI lineage: Eukaryota > Metazoa > Chordata > Mammalia > Afrosoricida > Tenrecidae > Nesogale > Nesogale talazaci. The sequence goes on from PVJH01003939.1 coordinate 62,565, forward strand.
TTAGCTGATCTTCACCATAGGGATTGCCAGGTCTTTTGGTATTTCTAGAGCTTTGACGATTTATTTATTGGATCTTATTATTCTCCAATATTAGCTCATTATTTTTAATGTACTTATCTAAGCAGAGCATCTAAAATCTGGATGAGGATGCTGCATAAAATTCATACAAAATTACAGTATCTTTAAATCTTATATTTTCCTTGACCTTTTTGAATCTCCCCTCATATGGGCCTTGTTTTTGTTACCCAAGATATTAGTTGAAAATAGCTACAATTTTACTATATTTCTTCATTATATTTCCTAGGTTAATAAAGTGGTAGAGTATCTCATTTTTCTTTGAAAACTGGAAAGATAAACTTCTTTGCGATAGCACCAAAAAAAATTTCTCACCTGGTATGTGGTACATGTTACCTGAGTCTTAATCATTGGTCTTGCTAGTGGTCACGTTACAATTATCTATTGTTCAATGGTTCAGAACAGTTAATTTCACTTCCTCTTGTGTACTAAATATTCCCAGACATATTTTTGTTGAACTTTTAATGAAAGGATTTTTCTTAATATAATTTAGTAACGGGAATTGCTAAACCATGAGGGGTAGGGGAAGGTGGGGAGAGAAAGGGGAGAAATCGGGAGCTGACTACAATGACTGACATAAAACACCACTCCACGCATCCACAGGTGAATGAACAACAGAAACATGGGCAAAGAGAAACAGTGAATTGTGTAAGATATGAAAATAATAAAAATTTATAATTTATCAGTGTTCATGAGGGTGGAAGGGGAGGGTGGCAGGAAAAGAAAGAGGAGCTGATATCAAAGACTCAAGCAGAAAGAAAATGTTTTGAAAATGATGATGGCAAAATGTGCTTGACACAATTGATGTATGGATGGTTTGTTATAAGAGTTGTAAGAGCCCCAATAAAAAGATTTATCAATAATAAGAAACATAATTTTAAATACAGGACATATCTCTGTTTCTTCTAAAAGCCATTATAAAATCAGCAGAGTAAAATTTAAAATTTATGAATCCACTAATAGCAAGAGAACTCAATAGTAAAAAGAATGAATTACGTTAGCACATGGTTTTTGGAAGATGGAAAACTGTCGTGATTGACAGAGGGGAGCAAAAAACATTTCAGGGCAATCATCTTGAGAGAACAGTCTGGATTCTAGAACCTCTGAACAGTTCATCCTTTCACCGGGAGAAACCAGAATGTCTCAGGAATTAAGGGGACAATAAGAGAAGTAGGGATGGAAAACTCGATTTTTCTTGAAAAAAAAAATAAGCTGTTAGGTCACCAACTCTTCCTTGTTAATTCTGTACCATTCAAATCACCAGTTCCTCTCTGGTTCTACAGGAGAAACTGAAGCTAAAACTTCACAGCATTTAGGTACTTTCAGGCAAATAATGACTGGAAAATCAAACTTTTAAAACAGGGAGCCAGTTTTTACTGTCCCTCAGATCATTGGAAAGCCAGACTATGGTTAAAAAACAAAATAAACCTATGAACAAATTCATGCGAGGTCCGGGATGAGTCGGCTGCTCAGCAGGACAGGCAGTGGCGGTAAAACCACCAGGCGGGCAGGGTCGCATGTGGCCCACGGGCCTTACTTAGTTTGAGGACCCCTGCTTCACCTCCTACCCTCTCCCTGAATCACAAATCTGGCAATTATGTTCCTAACACTCCGTGTAAGAGATGACAGGATTTGATTCTTAAGTTGAAGGGTGCTTGGCCAACGGCAATAGTGGAAGTGCGTGTTAGAGGGCAGTCTGGCAGAGCATAGAACTGTCTGATGTGCTCCTAAAACCCCTGCCAATCATCGCCGAGTTGGGGTTGCGAGGGTGGTGGTGGGATGGGAATGATGACAGAAAGAAAGGGAAGAGAGAAGTTATTTCAACCTCTTTAAGGAGTCCTAGTGGCATAACATGAGGTGTTGGGCAGTTAACCACAATGCCAGCAGTTGAAAACTGCCAGCCCCTCCACGGCGGCGAGCCTGGGCCTTCTGCACACTTAAAGGCTTACAGTCTTGGCAACCCACGCTGTCCTACAGGATCAGGATAAGTCAGCGTCTAATTGATGACAGTGAGTTTTGGTTGGATTTTTCTATTTCACGCTTGTTCATTTTTTATAAATGGTTTTTTTTGGGGGGGGGAGTGGGGTGGCTGTTATAGCTCATATAATAATCCATACATCAATTATATTAAGCACATTTGTACATAAGCTGCCATCATCATCTTCAAAACACTTTCTTTCTACTTGAGCCCTGGGTACCAGTTCCTCTTTTTTCCCTCCCACCCCCCCCTCACCTTCTTGTGACCCCTTGATAAATTATAAATTATTATTTTTCATATGTCCCCCTTCACCTACATTTCTTTTGCTCATCCCCCCGAAGGGAATGTCGATCAATGTGATCAGTTCCCCTTTTGTCCCCCTTCCCACCTTTGTCCTCCTCCCACCTTTCCCCTACCTTCCTGGTCTCACTACTCCCATTATTGTTCCAGAGGGGTGTGTCTGTCCTGGATGCCACGTGTCAAAAGTTCTTATCTGTACCAGTGTACGTGCTCTGGCTGAGCCAGGTTTGTCAGGTAGAACTGGGGTCATGATAGTTGGGGAGAGGGGAAGAAGCATTAGAGAACTAGAGGAATGTTGTGTATTTCATCAGTGCTATACTGCACCCTGGCTGGCTCATCCTCCCTTCCTTGTATTTGCCATTTCTTACTACAACATGAATCCAAGTGTCACGAGATATTTAAGAAGCACTTCTAACAACAATAGAAGATGAAAATAGATCAGACAATAATGCAAGCAGCAGACCAAAACTTCAAGCCTATCATCAATGCCCTTGCAGAGAAAAAGCAAATTATACTGTTGTAAAAATAATGAGATGTTATAAGAAAAATAACATTCAGAGACTAGGAAACAGCTTTTGTTGGTTGAAAATAAAAAAAAAATCAGAAAACAAACAAACAAGCAATAGAAAGGTGAAAGAGCAAGTTGAACAAATTCTCCAGATAGGAGAACAACAAGCTATAACTGGGACGTTGTAACAAACAGAGAGAGAAACCGAGCAACCAGCTGGGATGCCAACTGCCCAGTGACTGGGCTTCTAGAAATGGAAAACAAAAGGCATGGATGGGGATGTGTTGTAGGGATATTAATAAAATATTATTTCTCACTTTGAAGAAAGTGGTTTTTCTAAGGGTCACATTCAGGGTGGGAAAATCAGGATGGGAGCTCCATCTGAAACACAGCTACAAGACTGCAGATAGCCAGTGACACTACACCTCTAAGGTATGATGAAAAGACAAAAAAGTTGGAGAGAAAATTTAAGAAGCAAGAGGAGATAGAGTGGTCCCATGCTTCTCAAAAGCACACAAATAAGCACAAAGATTTATAATGAAATTTCCAAATTCTGAGAGAAAATTTTTTAGCTTAGAAATTCTCAGGGTTGTTGTGTGTTTTTTTTTTTATTTTTTTTTGGGGGGTGGCATCACTGCACTCTGGTGGTCGTGGGAGCTACCCAGCCTTGCCACTTCTGAATTTGAACTGCCAAGCAAGTGGGCTGCAGTCCCGCATTCAACTACTATGCCCACTGGGACTCAGCCCAGCTTAGAAATTCTTTACACAGCTATAAACAACCAAGGATGGGGATGATGATAAAATAAATATATTTTCTCAAATGTAAAGTTTCAAAATGTTCTCCTGTTTGTAACCTTATTCCAGCAGCAATCGGATAATGATTTTCACTACAGAAAAGGAATCATGGGCTTCAGGAAATAGCAGTGAAAACACAGAAGAGAAAGGGGAAAAAATATGAGTATGAAGAGGAAGGAACATTGGTGTATCCAGACGTTCCATGGAAATCAGGAGCAACACTTCCCAGTGGGATAACCAAAGAGCTCTCCAGCCGTACAGCAGGGTATAATCCTGTTGGTAGATTAACTGGTGCATTTGACAAATTGGAAAGTGATAACTAGGCAGCTGGAAGCTACACATAATAGAAAACCCAGAGAGAATTGGTTATAGACTATAAAGCAAGTGCCTCGTGCAGGAGGGTGTGAGGGAGCAGGCAGTCTATGATGTCGTGACATTAGAGACTCAGATCTTTCTCAGTATCAGGTCCCTACATTTCAAGAATGTAGGTTAGACTTGATTTTGTTGCCCATGACTATTTAAAGGCATTTTCATATTAAGGCAAAGATTCATTCTTTCAGCAGCAGAAGAAATGCCAATAGGTTAGAAGTATGTGGCAGTTAAGCCTTACCTCTGAAAAACCACTTTCTCAGAAGCTCTATCTAGGAAATGTCAGTTATATCCCATTGCCTGCAACACCAGTCATATTGTTAGAGTGTCTTTTCCAGCATCCACAACAAAAAAAGTGAGCCTGTTGGCAGTTCGAACCCACCAATTGCTCCATGGGAGAAAGACAAAACCGCTCCAGTCAAAGCTGGCAGTCTCAGAAAGCCTGCACAGGGTTGCTGGGAGTAGGCATGAGTGCACAAGGGTGGTTGGTTTGGGGGACAGTAAAGGAAAGGAGCCCCGGGGACACAGCAGTGAAAGCTTGCCTGCTAACTGGAAATGCTGTTTTAATGCACCTCGCTGCTCTGTGGAAGAAAGGCCTTGCAATATGCTCCATAATGAATAACCCAAGACCAGCATGGCTATTCCTACATGGTGTTTCAGAGACTGTCCATCTTTAAGAAAGCAGAAAGTCTCATCTTTGTCCTGAAGAGTAGCTGACAGTTTCAAACTATCAACTTTGCAGTTAGCAGCACGATTCTTAACCCACTCTGTTAACAAGGCTTCTTTCTGGAAAGACTGCAGCCTAGCAAAGCCTAGGGGGGCAGGTTTACTCTGTTATATGGAGTCACTGTGAGGCAAGTATCAACAACACCCAGCAGAAGCCCTCACGGCAAATGAAAACCCATGACCTGGGAGACAAGTCTGATTCAGAATCAGCTATAAGGTTTTCAAGGGTGTAGGTCTTTACAGAAGCAAATTAGCTTCTGTTTCTGTCTCAGAGTAACCCCAGTTGTTCAACAGCTGCTCGGCAGGTTCAATAGTTAACCTTTCCATTAGCAACCCAATGTTGAACCTTCAATAGTTAACCTTTCCATTAGCAACCCAATGTTGAACCTATGATGCCATCAACGATTCTTATAATAGTAAAGGAAACTTAGGACACTAGAAACTCAAAAAGGCATTACAGTGGAATCAATTCCGTCTCATAGTGGCCCCAGGAGGATAGAGTAGAGTTGTACACTATACATGAAGCATCGCCATCAAATGGGACAGACAATGACTCCTGGAAATTCTAGAGTAAAACAAAACAAACCATTGCCATTGAGTCAATTCTGGTTCAGAGTAACCCAAAAATCGGTTTCCATGGCTGTCTGTCTTTATTGGAAGAGACAGTTTAGCTTTCTTCCACAGAATGACTGGTCAAATTGAACCCTTCACTTGCAATTAGTTGTTTAATGTTTACTCATCTGACAGTGCCATCAGGGGTCTTCCAAAGGAACCAAAGGAGAAAGGAGCTTTGGAGTATTTGATTGTTAGTGTAGGGTGTTACACTGGATTTGAAACATGCATTAACAATTACAAATTACCAATAGAAGTCTCTGTGTGGGAGAAAAAGGTGAAATATTTGCCTGCAAGCTACCAGAGAAGTCTTCGAAGACAAATCTGCTGCTCTCATTCCCAAAAATCTCAACTTTGACAAGTCTAAGGGATAGTTCCTTTGCACACGTGGGGTTACATTAAATCAAATCTCGGAGTCCACTCCAGGGTAAGGAATAACCACAATATGGAAAATTAGTAACCAAAATGCCTATGATTCCACTTTATCTCTAGAAAAAAAGGCTGTAAAATAGAGTTAATGCAATCATAGTATGCCACTTAAATACTAGCTGTATAGCCTTGGATATGCCAAATTGAACATTGATTGAGCTTAATATTTTGATAAGATTACAGCAGACAGTACCAATAAAAAAGTAGGGAGCACAATAAGATGTAAGACTTCTTGGCGGCTTCATCACCATACTTCCCCACAAGCTGTTGAACTGCTTGCTTCCAATAAAGCCTGCTTCAATCTCTAATTCAGACTCTTCCTTCATTTTGCACACAAAATTCCTAACATTCTTGGTGCCCGAAACCCAGGAGTGTGGCTCCCCCATTTGTTTGGGGTCCTGAACCCCCTTCTCTCCCTCCAATTTCCAGGGTAAGCCCCGCAGTGCCGCAGGTCACTCTAACGGGGCTCTGAAGTGCCATAACCTGACTCCTTTGGTAAGCGCTTCCTAACCTCCCATAGTTTCAGTTTACTGAGTTCCATCCGAGGTCTCCCTTCCAAGACACTGCTGTGCCGGGATCATGATCCCATTACCGACTCTTGGAATCTTGGGAGGAAGGACCAGGTTGAGACGTCTGCTCGGTCTTTCTCTCCCCCATCTCTGCCATTTTCGGAAGGTTCTAGCTGAGGATGCCCAGGATCCATTACCAAAACTCTCCAAACTGAAACCACCTTTTCGCGTTTACCACGAGAACTTCTGAGTCTAAGATTGACCCTTGCACTCCCCTAGCTGGCTACTAAAAAATTTTACAAAATTGGGATATTCTCAGACCCTGAAAAAGAAAAAACTTGTTTTATTTTCCCAAGCTGCCTGGCCTCAGTACCAACTAGACAACCAGTCACATTGGCTCCCAACTGGTACTTTCAATTTCGTCATTCTCCAAGATCTAGACAATTTTTGCCATCACACTAGAAAATAGTCTGTAGTCCCCTATGTGCAGGCTTTTTGGGACTTGCGTTCCCGTCCAGCTCCACCCTCTCCGCTCCTGCCCCAGCCTGCTCCCCAAGCCCTCAGTCCTTCTCCCCTTCCTTCCCCTATTTCCTCTCACACACATTCCTGCCAGTCAAAAGCTGAGTCGTCACCAGCCACCGCTACCCTTTTCCCCCTTCCTGAGGTAGCAGGTGCCCAGGGTCTCATCCGAGTCCATGTTTCCTTTTCCCTCCAGCATCTTTCCCAGATCGAAGCACGCCACGGGTCCTTTTCTGCTGATACCTCCCATTACATTAAAGAGTTCCAATAATTAATCCAGACTTACTACGTAACCTGGCATGACATCCAAGTCATCCTAGCCTCCACCCTAACCCCTGACGAGCGTACCGGAGCTACTGACGCTAGCAGACAACAGGCCAACTGAGACCACGTCATAGACAATACCGTTCCCCTGGGGGAACATGCCATTCCCAGGGAAAACCCTAATTGGAATTACCAACTGGGCCAAGGAACTAACTTCGGCACAGAAGGTACCTCCTCTGAAGAATGGAAACTGTTTCTAATAAAGTTGGTTACTATGATAAGCTCAGAGAAGTTACTCAGCGGGCAGTCGAAAATCCAGCCCTCTTCCTTATCAGACTTCAGGAAGCCCTGGTCCGCTACACCCACCTGGACCCCGGGTCCAGAAAGGTGCCGTAGTTTTGACGTCCCATTTCATTTCCCAGTCAGCGCCCAACATCAGAAAAAAAGTTTTAAAAGGCTGAAGACGGCCCTGAAACCCTCTTGCAAGACCTGGTAAAGATGGCATTTAAAGTCATTTAACGCCCGAGACGGCCGAAGTGGTCCATCAGGCCAGGCTTCAACAGAAGGTTAGTCTCCAAACCCAAGCCTTGGTAATCGCTCTAAGGCTGGCAGGTGATCCGGCGCAGCCATTCCTCTAAAGGAGGGCAATGAACGCCACCAGGTGCCTGCTTCAAATGCGGGAAAGCCGGCCACTGGGCGAACTCCTGCCCAAAGCCCAAGACTTGCCGCAGTGCAAGCAGCCCGGTCACTGGAAGTCGGACTGCCCGGCTTTGGCCCGACCCTCGGCATCTCCATGCGGAGGAGCTGAGCCCTGGGATCTTCTGGCAATTGAGCTTCTGGGGTTAGCAGACGACTGACGGGCCATGGCTCCTCCACTCCGGTAACCCTCGCCGAGCCCAGGGTTGTGCTCCAGGTAGTGGGTAAGTCCATTTCCTTTTTGGGCTCCCTTCTCTGTCCTGCCCTCTCACTCGGGCCCTACTTCTCCTTCCCAGGTCACGGTCATGGGAATAGATGGGTCTCCCTCCAACCCCAGCAAACTAAACCCCTTTTTTTTAGCCAGTGCAAACAACTCCCTTTCTCCCACTCCCTTTTAATTATCCCCTCCTGTCCCGTCCCACTCCTGGGGCGAGACATACTTTCTAAACTTAACACAACCCTTATTTTTTCCAACCCCGTTCTGTCTCCATTAATTGCCCTTTAAGTTGTGATTGCGCCACAGCACCATCCCCCTCCTCTATTGACAGCCGACTGCCTGACGTATCCCCGCAAGTTTGGAACACTGACACCCCCTCCCTCACATCCCATCACCCCCCAGTTTTAATTAAGCTAAAACAGCTCAACGTTTACCCAACCATCCTCAGTTTCCAATCTCCAAAACCCCTTCAAAATCCCTGGTAGCTTCAGACAGATTTTTCTTCTGGTGCAATCACACTCTAAGTTCCTAAACCTTACCGTTACCTCCACCCTCTTATGCCTCCCAGTTACCCTGGTTTCACAACTCAACGGTGTTTAATCCAGCAGAATTCCAGCACAAGTTCACCCAGGCTCACCTTCCTAGAGAAAAATGGGCTGTTTTTTTCCCTTTCATTGCTGGTACTTCATACACCACCTCAGCAGTAGCTCTGGGCCTTGGCGGTGAGCTCTAGCCCATTCAGTTTTAACCACTGACAAGCTTGCCGCCCAGTTCCAAATAGCCATTGACGCCTCAGCAGAATCTCTTGCCTCCTTGCAAAGACAAATAACCTCTGTAGCCCAAGTTTCCTTACAGAACCGTCGAGCCCTCAACCTCATCACTGCAGAAAAAGGAGCACCTGTCTCTTCCTCCAGGAAGAATGCTGTTATTACATCAACAAATCTGGAATTGTGGAAACCTGCGTCCAGTCCCTCCACAAGCTAAGCAGTGAACTCCACCAGGGAAAATTTTGGGCTGAAGCCTCCTCCTGGTGGACATCCTCAATGTATTCCCTCCTGGCACCCCTGTTAGGCCCAGTCATTTTAATTGTCATATTTCTAATGCTCGCTCCCTGTTTTCTCCGATTCCTACAGACCCGTGTGGCAGTACATCAAATGATGCCCCAACAATAGCAGCCCCTTCGCCACATGCCGAACCAGGACTCCCAGTACTCTGCCTAATCTCCCCTTCCCACGTCGTCCCCGTCCAGCAGAAAGTAGCTAAGACATGACCTCGATGACCTTTATCCCTATTAAGCAGAGTACAGAATGTCATAGTCCGGCAACGGCCCCTGCCCTCCCCCACTGTAACTTGCATTCCCGTAACTCTTTCCGTGAAATGCTTTCTGCCCAGCCCCTGACCGTTTGCAGCTGCCCAACGCCACAGGGGAAACAACTTAATCATCACGTATGATCTACCCCTCTCCAACGCCACAGGGGGAATGACTCAACCATCATGTATGCCCTGCCCCTCTCTGTTTTGCAAAGAATAGCCTGACCTTTCCTAGGCCAACAGGGAGTATAAAACAGGGAGTATAAAAATTCCCCCCTGCCTTGACTGGGCGTGGCTTCATCAGCTTGCTTCCCCACAAGCTGTTGAACCCATCTGCTCGCTTCCAATAAAGCCTGCTTCAATCTCTTAAAAAAAAAAAGAGTTCTAAATAGTCTTCATTAAAGGATTAAATCCCTAAGTTAATAACTTTACAAATGATACAATAAGAAATCTATGAAAATTGAATATGAATTATGTATTCATAAATACAATATGAAATCGAATATTTGAAAATAATGCTTAGAGAATTAAAAGTGTAGAATTTCTGGAGAAGAACAATATTCAATCACCTTCGTATCTCTGAACACATTATGATTTTATGCTTCTTTTATGCACATATTTCGCTTATACTAATTTTTAAAATCTATTTTAAATTATCCTAGTTAAAATATGGAGGATAGCTATTTGACTATTGTCACTACAATTTTCCATTCATTTGCACATTTCCGTTCATTGCATTGGCTTTTCTAGAGGGTTTCCCTTAACCCCCTTCCAACACTTCAGTTTAGAAATTCTTCTTTTACTCTTTGAAACTTCAAAGGACATTATCAGGTACCAGAGACTCAGAAACAGTATGTACACCCTTAAATTACAAGTGAAGATTGCTCTTAAGCCCTTCACTGATCTATAACTCTGGGATGTCATTAGGAGGCCTGATCAGAGAAGTCAACTAAGATCTCAATCCATTGACTTTCAGCATATGAATGACCATAGCATACAGTGAGAGGAAGGAACAAACAAGCACCTAATGTTTCATAATCATATTTAGCTATTCAATATTCTATCAAATGCCTGTTGAAATATCCAAATGATATGGAGACAAAAACAACTTTGCCATATGATGTGCCCTAAGCTTAACATCTTTAAAGTAGTTCTTTAGCATGAGATTCTTTTATTTCAACATCATATATATATATATATATATATTCAACAGAAATTATGTTGGTATAAATTAAAATCTAGATAGTCTAAAATTCCAAACATATCACTATACACAAATTAGTCATTGTTTTTCATTTAACCAAAGGGGAATCTTTTAATTATTTTCTATGACTTAATGATATCTTGTCATTGTGGCGGTGCTTTAATTTTTTTGTAACATTCCACACACTGATAATTTACATGTGTTTCTATTATGAAGTTGTTAAGTTATGGATACATTGTTAAGTTATGGATACATTGTATCAACGTAGCTTACAATGTGAAATGAAATCGGATTGATGTAGTCACCTTGATGTAGTCACTGTCCTCTTGACTGTAGAAGACAGAGAAGAGCTGCACCTTATGTTTCCTGGGCCCGACAGCCTTATGGGAGCAGAAAACCTTAACGTTCTCCTTCAGATGCTGGAGCATTTGGAATGCTGCTTGGTGAACGTCCCAATGTGTGACCCATTATGCACTCCAACAGAAGTGACTTGGCAGCGAGTCTGGTTTCCAATTTGGTTTATTGAATTATTACTTCTAGCATCACTGAAGAAGGAAGTCACCAGGGGCTTTCTGACCTTGAGGCACATGAATAGTCTTGTTACCGTGCAGAATGCATTGAAAAGTAGATTGTTGCAGATCCAGTTAGGTTAAAATTCAACACCTTTTCATTTTATCTTCCTTATAATTCCTTTAAATCCATTGTAGTTTTATATATTTTCTGCTTTTTTATTGAAATTTTTATCTGTTTTACTTTATTAATGCTGTTAGTTTTTTAAAAATGTTTTTCCGTAGATTAAATCCAGGATAGGTAAATCTATAGATACAGTAATTGGATTAATGATTCTTTAGGGTATGGCTGGAGAGATTGGAGTGAAAAGGGGATCTAATAATTATGAATATTGGCATGAAGAAAATGTTCTAAGAGTGATTGTCATAATGGTTGTACAACTTTTCTTGATGTATTTGAACTACTGTATAATGTGGATTATATATCAATAAAACTTGAATAAAAAACAAAGTCTTTTAATTACTTTTTTTTTGTTTTTGGGGGAATCACTGTCCTCTGGTGGTGGGAGTAGGAGGCCCAGCCTTGCTGCTGGATTTGAACCTCCAACCCAGTGGGGCGCAGTCCCACGCACAACCACTACGCCACCAGTGCTCAGCCCAAAAAACAAAGTCTTATAAATGAGTATCTATAATGGCAAGAATGGTGTGGGGCAGGAAGGGAATCACCATCAGCATCAGCCATTCCCAGGCTCTTCCACAGCACAGTCTACTTACTTCTTAGTTTGGGCTTATAATCCGTTGCTATGGCCACATAGAATTCATAGACAAACCTCTTGATTATACTATTTATTAATAAAGTTAATAGGCAATAATTCAATGCCAGAAGTAATCTGCATACAAGTTTTCTTGTCAGGTGTGCTTCTCTTCAGCCATGTATACAGGCATGCCTCTCCCCCTGCTCCTCAATCCCTCAGCCATGTGGCCTTCTTGGTATCTGTTCTACTAAAGTATCACAAAGCTTCTTCAGTGCTACAGAGTGGGGTACCAAAGAGCACCCAACTTCACCCAAACCCCATCCCTCAAACCCTCAGTTAGAGCACTGTGGGCCAGCACACCTAGCTTCTTAGATTAAGTGTTTACCTGGAAGCAACCTACTCCGCCATTTAGGAACCTGGAAGCCCACCACTCTACTCTGTCTCATGATCTTGGCATTGCCAATAGCTGCCACAGTTACTTCACTATTTCTCTGCTTCACAGTCCTTGTCTCCTGGATTGAGAAGGAAAAGAAATGTTACCATTGAGATAATGAACTTCCATTCTGGCTCTTCCTTCTGGATGGTCAGTAGATTCTCCCATCTATGCTCTGAGATGGCTCAGTTTAAACCCAGTGAAATGGTAAAGCCGACCAGTTCCCATTTTAGAGTCCCAAACACGCACTCTGTATGGTTCCACCAGATATTTGGTGGGTGCTTTGAAGAATAGGGCTAAAGCGCTGTAATTCATTGTAGCGCAGTAATTATTTGATTTGGAGAGGTACTCATAATTGGCCATCCAAGTTCAAGTTGAAGCTGAAGAAAATAAAACAAGTCTACCAGAGTCAAAGAACAACCTTGAGTATATTTCACCTGATTTTAGAGATAGTGTTGAAAATAGATTAGATGCATTGAACACTAGGAACCTGACAAATTGTGAGCTGATATCATGAACATCATACACAAAGAAAGTAAAAGATAATTTTCTTAAAAAAGGAAATAAAAGACCCAAATGGATGTAGGTGGACTCTCTGAAACTTATTCTTGAGCAAGCAACAACTAAGGAAGATGGATATGAGGGAGAGGGGGATGTGAGAGAAAGAAAAAGGGTGTCAATTAACCTAGGAACAAAGGAACAAGTGATCTAAAATCGATGGTGACGAGGGTATAAGATGCCTGGTGAGGCTTGATTAAGGGCAATGTAGCCCAGAGGAACTACGGAAACCCTAATGGAAGTTGATCATTATAGCAGGATAAGAGGAAAGTAAAAGAAATAGAGGAGTGAACTAGGAGGCAAAAGACATGTATAGAGGTCTAAGTACAGGTATGTACATATGTAAATATATTTATCTATATACTAGAGTATAAGTCAATCTGCCAAGGCGCTTAATTTTACCACAAAAACTGCCTAAAAATGTGCTAAAACAATCAGCTCATACTCAAGTATATATGGTATTTTTAATGATAGGGAAATAGTTCTATTTACATATGTTAAATATTAAGATAACAGACAGACATTGGGCCTCTACTCAAGTACTCCCTCGATGTAAGAATACTTTAATAACCTGGAATTCGTGATGTTCACTTTCCCAACATGATCACTGAAGACAAAATATGTGCATAAGCAAATGTGGTGAAGAAAGCTGATGATGGCCAGCTATCAAAAACTATAGCAACTGGGATCTTAACGACTTGAAGATAAACAAGAGGCCATCTTTCTGAGAAGCAACAGAGTCCACATGGAAGAAGAATACCAGTCTGTGTGATCATAAGGGTTGGTGGGATCAAGTATCAGGCACTAAAGACCCAGAACCAAAAAAATTATATCAGTTTGAATGAATGGAGTGCAGAGTGGAGACTGAAAGCCCATCTGTAGACAACTGGACATCCCTAATAGAACAGTCACAAGCAGGCTGAGCCCTGGTGGTGTAAGTGGTTGAGTGCGGGACTGTGGTCCGTGGGCTTGGCGGTTCAAATCCAGCGGCGGCTCTCAGGAGCAGCACTGGGTAGTGCCCACAGCCACCAGAGGCAGTGATGCCCACAAAAAAAAACAACAGCAACAACAAAGAACAGTCACAAGGAAGAGACAAGGCAGGTTGCAGTATAGCACCAATGAAACATACAATTCTCCTCTAGTTTTTTAATGCATTCCCTCCCCCCTTTACTATCATGACCCTAATTTCCCCTTACAAATCTAGCTAGATGTAAATGTAGCTAGAATGTACTTTGCTACAGATAAGAGCTGGAAATGCAGGAAATCTAGGACAAATAAACCCTTCACTCAATAATGAGAGTAGCGACACCAGGAAGGTAAGGGGAAAGTGGGGTGAAAAGGGGGAGAACCAATCACAATGCTATAACTATAACCCCCCCTCCCAGGGAGATGGATAACAGAAAAGTGGGTGAGGAAGACATTGGTTAGTGTAAGACATGCAAAAAAACAAAACAGCTATCTGGGGTTCCTGAGGGAGAGAGGGTGGGTGTGTGAGTCCAGGTGGACTAGAGAAATAAATTCAGAGACACTCTGATGTGACTAAGAAAGAGATTTTTAAATAAGAGCAACTGAGTATTGATAAAACATCCCAGCCTAGTCCAGATCAAGTCCATAAGTTCAATATTAGCCCATATGTTAGATACCAATCTATAAATTCCTCTTCAGACTTATTAAACGCATGCAATGAACCAGAATGCAGGGCAATCACAGACTAGTGAGTGGAAAGTCTTGTGAATCCAGTAGCAGTGTACACATCTCAATGTTGTCAGGGGTCTCCATGTGGCTTCTCTGGCTCTGTGACTTTTGTTGTCATCAGCCTCTCTCCATGTGGCTTATCAGCTGTAATGTTTCCCAGGGAGTGAGTAGAGAGAGTGTGTGTCTCCCATCTCTAAGGAGTAATATAGGAGTTGCCAGAATCCTCAGGAGGTCATGCACACACATAGTCCTCATTGGCAATGAACTGATTGATAGACTATACTCCAACCTTTCACTCTTAATCCTCTCGTATGGCCAAATGATTATGACTACCATACTGGAGAGGGAGAGAAAAATGAGGAGGTGATATCAAGGGTTCAAACAAAAAGAAAATGTGCCTGACACAATGTTTTTTTCTTGGTAAAAACATGCATTTTTGTGTTTATTAACCAAAGGGAGGGTAGTCAGAATAGTGCCCATTGGAAGTCAGTCCCTCCTACAAACTATCCAACAGGGCCAAACTGTCAAGGACCCTGGAAAGCAGTAGACAGGCCACTCCTTCCTGCCTCCACTCCAGGTGAGTGCCCAGGGAACTAAGACCCAGTGGGTAAGGAAGAGGAAAACAATGGAAAATGACAGAGGTCAAGTAGACAAGCCACTCCTCTCTGATTCCACTACAGGTGAGTGTCCAGGGAGCAAGGATCCAGAGGGTAAGGAAGAGGAAGACAGGGACAATGGCAGAGATCAAGGAAGGAAGGAGAAAACTGAGTTGCTGCGCACAGGGGCACAGTGAGATACCATGCCCCCTTGCTATTGCTAGGAAGAGCTAATTATACCAAATCCAGACTCAGAAAACCAAGGAGCAGGAATACAGACAGGTAAAAAACAAAACAAAACAACTCCAAACCTCTTATTTTGAGGGGTAGGGGTGACCCAAGCTCAAGAGGCAATTCTCCACAAGATCAGACCTTCTCAGATGTATGCTGGTCCCACCTGTGGACTTTGCCTGGGTACCAAGTTCACTAGGAGCAGGAGTATGTGTAGGAGAAGCGAAGGATCTGTCCTGTGGCAAATGCCTGGCCCAGAGGCCTAGCACTTGATGGCTGAGCTCTCCTGGGCTGCCCCAACTGCTGTGATCACTTGATCTGCAACCAAGACACCACAGGAGACCTAGGCTCGGTCTTTGGCAGCGGGAGAGCTCCTGCAGAAGCAGCTCCCTCTTAGTTGCCTCACCCCTTTTGTGTTAGTCCAGGTAAACTAGAGAAACAAATTCATAAACTCGCATACGGATATAAGGATACAGTTTAGATACAAGAAGAATAGGACATTAAGCAAGCATCCCAACTCAGTCCAGTTTAGTCATAAGTCCGATATTAGCCCATATGCCTGATACCAGTAATATAACGTCTCCTTCCGACTCACGAAGTTACAGGCCAGTGGGTACAGAATCCCGGCGCTGGCAAGGGTCACCCCATGGCTCTTTGCTTCCAGGGCTCAGGGTCCATCAACAGCATTCAGTGGTGGTAAGGCAACTCAAGGCTGGCAGGGGTCTCCATGTGGCTTCAGAGGTCTGGTTCCATCAGGGTAAGGCTTCTCTTCCAGCTTCTTCAGCTCCTCGGACGCTGCCATCTTGTCTTCTCCATAATTCATTGTCTCTGAGACTAACTCCCAACAACTGGGGAGAAAGCTTCTCATCTTCACGAGGGGAATATTACGAGATTTCCCAGAAGTCTCAGGAGAAAGCCAAGCCCACATGGAGGCCTCATTGGCTACTCAATGGCTATCTTCAGATTAACAGGCTAGACTCCACCCCTACATCTCAATCATGAAATTAACATAAGCACATGACCGCCACACCTTTCTTTCTCCAGCCTCTTCATGGTCCAGGCCCCAGAAATTAAAGAGGTCCTTCAGGTCAGTCGCTGCCCTGGAGAGGCACCCACTCAGGTCTGCAAACCCAGGGACGGGCAGAGCTGAAGGCGGCGCTGCCTGGAGATGGGCAGGGCTGGGCAGAGGAGGCAGGCGAGGACCGATGTCCACTCTGCGGACCACAAGGAATGGCCGTGGAGGGGTCACTAAGAGGTCCTACCAGGGACCCCGTTAGCCAGCTCGGCGGGGTCAGCCAGCCTCAGCAGGAGACATGGGGCTGTCACACAAATTAATGATGTCCTGGTGCAGCCGGGGCCAGCAGCCAGGGCCAGGAACACTGCAGTGAGTCCTTGGGTTCAGGAGGGGTCCATGGCCGGTGGAAACCATGTGCAAGCTTGACATACTTGGTTTTGACTGTCTCCTACTCAGCAGGTAGTCAGGGATCTTGGTCTGCAAGCTGGGACCACTGGAACCCAGGGGACCCGGTGTCCATAGGCCTGGCTGTTAGAGCCCTGGAGGGATTCAGGCTGAGGCTTCTGGAGGGATGAGATGAGAAAGCCAGGTGGAAAGTTGGCAGTTGGATGCTGCCGGCAACTGATTGTGATAAAAGCTGTGAGAGCCCCCAATAAAATGATTAAAAACATATCAATAAGGAAAATATTTGATTTAAAAAATAAAATGGGGAAATTATAAGGTGAAACAGCTCACTGGAAGCTTTAAAGAAGCATCACAAATATTCAAAACAGACACTATTACATGTAGCTATTTATAATCTTCATGTTTCTCTCACAGTAAGCTGATTTGGTGTACAAATCTTTCTCAGAAAATCCATTAGTCATTTGTATATTGACAGACTAGATATTGACAAAACCCCATAAGCCATACACGCTGTTTTCTGATAGTAAAGAAGAATGAAATATTAAATGAAAGTGATTGTATTTCTTACAAAATGGAAATACAATTTCTATTTCATCTTCAATTTTATTTATGCTAAGTAGGAGTCCACAACTTATCTGTCAGTATGTTGTACTGTGGAGGTTTGTGAATTGCCATGCCATTAGCACAAAGATCACCCATAGTGCCAAGGTTTCCTGGGGAACTAAGGCAGACCAGGAAGGAGAAAAAACAAACCTCTTCTGAAAGATTAGCCACGAAAAATCTCCTGAATACCCGGAGGGTTTCTTCTGATAAAGTGTTGGAAGCTGAGACCCTCGGGCAGGGGACATTGACAACATGACTGTGGAACAGCTGGTTTTTTAGAATAGAGTTGACTTTAATGATGGGGGAGAAATGCAGCTTCAGGACCTTCGTTTGCTAACTCAAAATGAGAAGAGAAAGCTACAAACTACATGTTGGATACTATTTTGAAAGCCAAAACCATTCAGTCAGAGTTTAAATTCCTTAATTAAAGTAAAAATATTCCAGTATTGTTATAAGATAGCACAGCTTCTCCACCTATAGACAGAAAGTCTCAAAAGTTCTAATATTTTTATCATTTTTGGGGAGACTCATATGACTCATCACAATCTGTACATCCTTCCTTTATGTCAAGCACATTTGTACATATGTTGCCATCATCACTTTCAAAACATTTTCTTTCTATTTGAGCTCTTGGTATCAGTTCCTCATTTTTCCCCTGCCTCTCCCATTAACCCTTGATAATTTATAAATTATTACTTTTTAAATAAGCAATCTTGGAGTCAACCTCATCGCTAAAATACTTAACATTAATTATCCATAAATATCTATATATTAAAATGTGTTTTGTAATGTTTACTGCGTAAGTTGAAGAAGAAAAATTTAGATCTTGAAAATATTTGTGAAAATTGCTGTGGATTCTAATATTTTTGACACTATATTTTCTATATATGTACCTTTTAAATTATATATATATGTATTATTTTCGATCCTTCTCTGTGTTCTCACTTTGCAGTAGCCAACTTGTAGTTTTTGAATATATGACACGGCTATTCATATCGAAAAAGAAAAAGTCACTCCTATCTAATTGCTTCTAATTTATATAGACAGAAATCCTTTGTTTCCAAACCTTGCAAATTTTTAAAGGCTGCAGAGTGACTGATGGGCTTGAACCACTGACTTTATTATTAGTGGCTCAGTTCATTACCAATTAGCCACAACATTCCTTGGAAACCTCTAAATCCATGACTCTGTTCCAAATATTTTACCTTTTTCATCTTATCTTGAAATTTATGGGTCTGGATTATCATATTTAAACCTAGGATAATAAATTAATTAGGCCGTATAACATATAGCTGAAGATAGAGTGGAACATCAGATCTAAAACGACAGCTGATGGGGTCTTTCCAATGTATATTTCTGAATGAATACCCCAACAACAGGCCTAAAAAAGAAAACAGAAAGAAAAATTTAGTAGGGCTATGTATTGAATATATCATAGATTGTCAGAAAAATGAGCAAATCTGTTTTGGAAGAAGTATTGCTGAATTCCACCTTGGAAGTCTGTCTGATGAGCCTTTGTCTTTCAGACTTTGGGCATGGAATCAGGGCGTACCAGGTCCTTGCAAAGGGCTTGGTTGCAAGAAAGTAAGTGTAAAGAGGAAGAGGCTGGTGCGGCACTCTGAGACAGTAACTGAGCAATGGCTCATATATAAAAGCAATTGTGAGCATGGCACAGAGTTAGGATATTTTTATTCTATACTATATAGGGTTGCTATGGTAACTACCATGACAAAATATCAAAACATAATAGATGTCATGTAAATTATTGGCTTATTAAAGACAAACTAAATGTATGTAATCTCTGAATAATACTTTAAGCAGGCATTTGTCACAGCATGTTAATAGGGCATATAAAAATTAAGCATTTATTAAACAAACACACCCACCATAAAAGGTATAATTATTAATTTCATAAAATAAAAACAACAGAAGCAAATTATACATAAGGTTTTAATGTACCACATGTAAAAAAGAAAAAAATAATTCTTAATTAAGAGTCTAACTTTTAGACAAATATTTGTAGGCAAAATATAAACTTCTTTTGAAGAATATGCCTCTAATGTATGCATGTCTTCAGGATCTTGTCTTTTCATGCCCTGAGTGTTTAGTACATAATTACAATGTTTGTGTCAGAAAAACAAACCAAGAAAGCTGTAGCACTAATTTACCAGAAGCTACATCTTGGGTGATTGTCTAACATTTCTTTAAAAAGGAATTTAAATCTGCCTGCCTGAGAGAATATGCATACATTCTAACTGGTTGCCCTCGGTGCCAGTCCTTTGCATTTAGACTTTTACTTTTCTAACGTCTTTATCTGCTTAGATCCTTGAAAGGATGGCATTCCACGCTTGAGAACATCTCTCACCTTGACACCTCGAAGCCGCTGAAGTAAAGTCACAAAAGAAAGTGTTCTATTTCTATGTCATGAATATCAATCCACATACATGGTAGTAAGCCAGAATTTTGACAAATGCATGTGATTCCTTTATCCAATTTGTCTTTAAAGTACCACAATGAAATTTTAGAATCAATTTTGCACAGCACAAGAAAGCACCCACAGAAGCGCTAACAATGAATTGATTCCCATTCACACTGATCTCGGTGTTAGCAGCTGACAGCGGATCCCACACGCCCTCCAGGGCTACTATATAACATTGGAGCACATACAGTCTAGCCACCTGTTAGAGTCACCACGAAAAACGTTACAGCAAGCACAAGCAAGGTTGATCAAATTGGTACATTGCCTTTTCTTACTTCTTTTCACAGCCCATTGAGTTGCTACAAACAAATCCAGACATTGGAAACCACCTGCCTGCTCTGTGGGATGCGACCTATGCTTGTACAACTTTAAAAGTCCCCGAGATCTCAGAAATCCACAGAAACTGTACTACTTTGTCTTACCAGAGTCCTGTGAGTGGAAATTGGATTCGATGGCCATGAGTTTCTCTTTTGGTTTGAACACACACTACTATTTGTTTCAAACCTTGGCATGTTTTGTTTCTTATACTCACTGTGCATTTCATTTATGTTCCTTCTATGTACATTTTGTGTTACACGTGGAAAAATATAGAATACCAAACTAAAACCACACTCACTGCCAACTCATCGTGACCCTGTAGGACAGGATAGAACTGGCTGAGCCCTGGTGCGTAGTGGTTGTGCGCGGGACTGCAGCCCACTGGGACGGAGGTTCAATTCTGGCTCCCAGGAGCAAAGGCTGAGCCTCCTACTCCCACCACCTGAGGGCAGTGATGCCTAAAAAAAAAAAAAATAACTGGCCTTGTGTGTTTCCAAGGCTGTAACTTTCTACAGGGATAGAAAGCCCATTTGTTTCCTGCAAGGTGGTTGGTGGTTTCAAACTGCTGACCTTGTGGTTAGCAGACGAATGCGTAACCATTAGGCCACCCAGACTCTTTAATATAGGATATGGAACACAAAGTAACTAAATACAAGTTGGGCAAACAAAAAAGAAACAACAACAACACAAAAAGGCACTTTCCTGCGTCAAAAAAGTTCATTTTGATCTCTAATTTTTTTTCCTAGTTCTTTTTTTCCCAATCATTTTATTGGGGGCTCATACATCGTTTTTCACAATATATAAATAAGCATACTCATCAAGCAGGCTCACATGTCCACTTCTATTATTGTTCTGCAATCGTCCACCTTTTCCCTTAAGCCCCTAGTATCGGCTTTTCCATGCCTTTCCCTCTTCCCCTGGTCTCTCCTCCCCTCCAACCCTCAATACTTTATACATTGTCATTGTTTTGTCATATCGTACACTGCCCGACCTCTCCCCCAAACCACTCCTTTGATGCCCGTCCTTCAAATAAGAGCTTGTGTATATATCCTTGCTGTTGGTTCTCCCCCCCCCTTCTGTCCACGCTTCCAGTATCTCCAGTCTAACCATTGGCCCAAAGGGGCCCATCCATCCTGGTTTCCCCATATCTCCAGCCAGTGTGACTTCTCCAGTCCATCTGGATTTGCAAAGTAGAGTTAAAAAAGACCAATTCATACTGAGATTAGTACTGTACATGGAGGCATGGATTTCAGCCTAGATTGTATATGTATACATACATGTACAATATATAATCTATATAATCTATATATAATCTATATAAGCTCAAGCCACAAGCTCAATCTATAAGCTTAAGCCATAAAGAATTGCTACAAAATCATAGAAACCATTATTAAGCAAAATTATACAAATGTGAAGCTATTTTTCTCAATAACTTTTTTAGCCTACCCTTGTTGGTATTTATGTTAAGGAAGCAAACCATCAAATTAACGAAATTGTGTTTGTGTGTGTGTGCGTGTGCTGGTACACAGGAAGTTCTGGTGGCGTGTGGTTACACATTAGACTGCTAATCACGAGGTGAAGACCCACCAAACACTCTCTGGGAACAAGAGGAGACTCTCTCCTATAAAAGCCCCATTATTGGGACTGAGCTCCAGTGGCGTAGTGGTTGTGCGTGGGACTGCGGCCCACTGGGTTGGGGTTCAAATCCAGCAGCAAGGCTGGGCCTCCTACTCCCACCACCAGGGGGCAGTGATGCCCCAAAACCAAAAAAAAAGCCCCATTATTAGAAACTCACAGAGGTAGTTCTACTCAGTCCTACAGGGGCCCTATGAGTTGGACCTACTTGATGCCAGGGAGTGTGGTGGTGGCGTGCTAACAAGTGTGGCTGCGAATCACAAAGCCACGAGTTTGCAACCACTAGTGCTTCAGAGGGAGAAAAAGAAGGTTTTCTGCTCAGGCAGATATTTACAGCGTCTGAACCCAATCTACTCAATCCTGTGGGAAACCTGAACTCACTGCCTATGAGTCTATTCCAACTCATAGTGACCCTATCAATCTGGGCAGGACTGTCTTTTTGGATTTCTTAGATTGCAATTCTTTTTATGAGTAGGAAGCCTCGCCTTTCTCCCACGGACTGTCTGATTGTTTCAATATAGTTCCTCCGCCCAATGCATAACCACAGCACACCAGGGCTCCTACTCTCTCGGAACTTAAATTGTTAAATGTAAAATTGTTTTAAAATTAAGTTTACAGAGTTTTAAAATATTGTCACAATCTATTTAAAGCACTTTTAAATCATCTTTTAAAGGACTTATAGCAGTCACTCCCCATCTCCCTCCAACACCTCCCACCTGCCCTTGTCAACCACTTATTTATCTGGAGCTAGAGATTTACCTCTGTTAGATATTCTGTATAAATAAAATTATATATTTTGACTGATCATCCACTTACCATAATATCAAATAGGATAAATTTAGCCAAATATTATTAATATCCATCAATTCTTTAGGCTGTATCTTACCACATATGTTTTATAAGCAAACAATTTATTGTATGGGTATACTCCATATAGCTTATTCCTTTATAACTTGATGGACATTTAGCATTTTTACTCTTTGGTTGTTGTGAATAATATGCCTATGAACATTCATTCACCAGATTCCTTTGTTTTCATTTTTGCAAGGATATATGTTTTTATTTCTCTTGAGTATATGTCCAGGAATTCAATGTCTAGGTTTCATGATATCTCTTTGCTTATTCATTTAGGAACTGTCAAAGTAAATGTAATATTTCATATTCCACCTAGAGTCTGAAAGGTTTGCAATTTCACCAGAGTCTATGCCACATTTAAAAAAAAATCTATCTCTTTTTACTATGGACATTATAGTGAGGTAAACGAAGGATTGGTGACTAAGTGATAAAATTCTTTTCTTGCATGAAAGAGCCTCATATTCAATTCTTGGTCATGCACCCCATAGAAATCGTGGTTTGTAAGTTGCAATGAAGTTGATTGGGTCTCGTCAGTGTTTCCAGACTAAGATGAACTAGGAAGAAAGGTCTGGTGATCTGCTTCCAGAAATAAGCCAATGTAGGCACTATACATTACTATAGTCTAGTACAAAACCAATCTTGAGACTTGTGCCCAGCTGCACAGCATTTTAGTTCTTTGGTGAATAGAGTTCCAACGAGTGGGCCTGATTCACATGAAGCAAACAGCAAGAACAGAGGGGCTACCTTACTGTGACTTTGTTTCTTCCTAATGACTTATTATGCTGGACATTATTACATATATTATTAGCTATTTTCTATTTTTCCTTTAAAGAACTGCTTACTCAAATTAATATCCCATTATGAGTTATTTATATACATTTTGTAGGTTAAAAGTTCTTCTAGATATCTAGTATAGCAGTCACCTAATTTAGTGTCAATTTGAGGATTAAGAATGTGGGAGGTGAAGTCTGACCTGTCAATCTGCAGATAACCCATGAGACTTCATAAGGGCATGACCTTCTCCTCTGAGATTTTTGGGAAATCCAATGGTATGTCCCCCTTGGAGGTGAGATACTCACGACTTAGTCCCTTGGAGACACTCTCCTGAGAAGAAACAAGGCTGACTCCCTGTGAGACATCCTGGAGGAGAAACCATATGTATTTATCCTGATGGAACCAGACCTTTGAAGCCGGAGGAGCTACTTGGAGACCCCTGCCAGCACTGAGATGTTTACAATGCCATTGGATCCAAAGGCAGTCTACCTACCTGGCTTGTGATCATCTTGCATTCAGCATCATTACATGTGTATTGTGAGTCAGAAGAGGACTTATAGATTGATATCAGACATATGGGCTAATTTTGGACTTATGACCTTGGACTCGACTGAGATGTTTTCTTAATGTTCAATTGCTCTTGTACATAAACCTCTTTCTTATACTCATTTGAGTGCTTATGAATTTGTTTCTCTAGTCTACCTGGACTAACATATTAGTGTCCCAAAACTCTGATTATGAATTTTCAGCAGCAATGTAATAATTGCAGTGCTATATTATTTTTATTGTATTTTACCACATGACTTACAATTTCAAATTATCCGATTACTGGTGTTGTTCATTTTATCTTTATTGTTGCAGCCATTGTCACTGTCGTCTTGTGCACTGCCCCTCTACTTTACCAAGCATGATGTTCATCCCTAGGGACTGGTCTCTCCTAATAACATGTACAATATATAGAAGTCAAAGTTTCACTATCCATGCTTCTTAGAAGCATCTGGTTGTACTACTTCCTAGACAAATGGGCTTATTTTTTTGGCAGTCCATGGCACTTTGGATTTTATCCACCAATACCATGTTTCATTAAATATTCATTAAGTAAATATTCAAATAATTAGAAAATACACAAATTGGCAATTTATGAAAAAATTAACTCAAGAAAATGAGAGGGAACGTTAGATTTTTTGGTAAGGGGCTATCATGTATTTATTACTAATTCCATGATATTACACTTCTCAAGAGACACTGGAAAGAATTTATATAGCAAAGTACATAACCTATTGGCTAATGCATTCTTAAACAGCTTCATTTCCAGTAAAGTGATCAAAAGCATTAAAAATTGTAATAAATATTTACTGAACTTCTTGTCTCAACCACATCCTGTTCTCAATTTTAACTAATCATTTGATCAAAATTGAAACATTTGAGCATTCAGAAATCATTAAAACATCACATTTTAACCATATTTTATGTGTATCATACACCTATGTGTGCTGCAAAGATGATAAGATTGTGCATTGTAGCAAAAGAAATATGTATATTTGAATTGGAAAAATGATGAAAGTGTTCTCAATATTACTCTAACAGTATATATATATGTGTGTGTGTGTGTGTGTGTGTATAAAGCTTTTGCACAACCATCCAGGTTAAAATGTATATTTTAAGGTATGAAATGGAGGAGTGTGATTTTAGGTAGGAACACATAGAGAAGACCTTGTCAAAAACAAGTTATGTCTTCATGCTTTCCAAATAAGTTTATTTTTATGACTTAATATTACCTCTCGATATCCAAAGGGATTTGAATCAGTGACATGTTTTTTATACTTGTCTGACATCAGTAATTTCGCAAGTTTCTAGGTGCTAGTTTCAATGTGCTAAGGGGAAGTCTTCATTCATTCTATTGACCTGGTCAATACATTTAAATGTTTATTAAGTACAATGCCTTACTATATAATAGGTACCCAATAATTATATGGAAAATATATTTTCTGAGTGATATTTTTGTGACACTTGCAATATAGATGGATCATTCACAATTCCTCTTCAGAAACAGCAGCCCAAATTAACTTATTTACCATGTCAATTTTTATTCATTGTTGTAGTCATCACACGTGTCGTAGAGTAGGTCTGCACTTCATAGGGGGTCTAATAATTAAGAGGTAAAGTTGGGAGATCTATAATTATAATTGATAAGAGTTCACAAAGGTTATGATATGAAAGGAAAATCCAATTGTACAGTGCTAGGTAGTATAAGGTAGACCAATGTCTTCTCTTACTTTTCCCCTTTACTTAATCAGATAACGTGGACAGTAGTAAATAATTTCATCACTTTATTAATGCCAACAGAAGAGTATTTTAATGTGTTCACATGTGTGAACAAGAATACCTTTTCAAATCTAAGTCAAAGAGAAAATAACCACATTGAGCTATTTTCCCATCTCTTTGGTGGTTGGGTGGAATGCATTTCTGGGATAAGAAGAAAAATAGTATGCCACTATAGAAAATGACTCCCTACAATATAAAACTTACATAACAAAAGTTATCTACTTCTGATCTAGGAATTGGAACAACCACTAAAATTCCTTTGATGCAAATATGTAGGAATGAAACTGCTGATATATTGACTGTATGGCTAGTACAACTTTTCTCAGATTTCTGGGGGAAACATGCTAAATAGTCAATATAATGAGGGACTATGAGGACTGGATGAATAATAGTGTGTGTATGTACCTATGACCATGTAGTATAATATTACTTATTAGAAATATATATAGAAATATAAATATTCTTAATGGCAGCTTCACTGTAAATAGTTGGAATAGGAATAAGATAAGGATTGACATAAACAAAATTTAGTATTCTGTAAATTCCATTCTTCACAACATAATTTATGATTTGTTATTATCCCATGTAATAAAAGGCAGGCAAATATATTTCTTCACTTTACTGTGTTTAGTCAAGATCCATGTTATACCTTTTATAATATTTTCTTGTCACAATTTTTACATTCGGTTGCATGATCTGTCTTTAGGATGGGTATTAATAGGAATTTCTTACAATTGCATGAGCAAGTAGCTGTCTTCCAAATTTCTTGGCAGAGAAGAGAGAGTATTCCCAGTGCTATAGTCATTATTTGAAACATTTCTATTAGTATTCTGTCCATTCTTGGATTCTTGGTTTTGTATTGTTTTGGTAGACTAACGTCTTCAATGTATACTGTACTTCTTCCTTTAGTATCATAAGTTCTTGATCACGTGTGTGATTGGTAGGTTTATTGTGCTAACCTGGCCAATGAACACATGTGGGATTAATTGAAGAGCAGAAAGATAGATGTCTCACTAAGACTCACCTTTCTTGTTTTTGATAATTGGACCAGTGTGTGGCTGCTTTAGCTGATTCTCTGCCTCACCTTGCAAGCCACACTACCTGTGGGACACCTAACCCAGGGAATGTGCCATTGTAGTTTGAGGTTCCTTCAAGACCTGCTTTGCCATGGTACAGGAGTGTACATTGCTGGAAAATATCCAACCCGTCATCTGGCTGACCTGCTTTTCTGTTTGCTGCCTGTGGCCAGATTTCCTGAATCTTTTTAACAGAGAACTCATCTGTCTGGTTCCTTGACTTGCACCTGGCAGCCCTCTTATTAATCCATGGTGTGGAGTAGCAAAGCTAATATCCACCATATCACCATCGATAGATAAAGTGCTGGTTAGAGGAGAGACTCTATGATCATGTTTGATGTTTTCCAGCAATTATGTCAGGAGGACAAGTATAGGGAAGCTGGTTGGCTTGGTCCTCCTTACAAAGGAAAGTGTGATTAAGGAGAGGGATGGTCTCAGAACTTCAGAAGCGTATCTCAAATGCCAAATAACTAAAAGCTTCTGCCTATGCTATAAAGGAGAGTCTTCAATCCTCTAGTAATAGCGCTGACATTGCTGAGAACAAGGTCCAGAGTCTCATCAGGTGAGTGGCTAAATTACGACATCAGATGAATTGCTGTTCTAGAGCAGTGCCTGATACTAAAGTAAGGGCATTGATAGGAAAATGTTGGGGCTCATGGGATGAGGATATATAGGCTGATGATTCAAAAGAGGAGGATATTGAGCCTGTAGAAATGATTGAGCTGCCCCATTCAATAGATCCAACCCTCCCACTTAAGAGGATTAATCCACTGTCAGTAAAACAACCCACACCTGAGCAGATTAACCAAACTGCTCAAGCTGAAATGCCAGTGGGGCTGCAGCTGTAGCATTACCTGGGAAAGGCACCTTACAAGATAGTGCTAGGAGAATCCAGGAAACACCATCACCACCCATTATTTCCTCTAGACCTATAACTAAAATTAAGGCTCAAAGAGCTCCTAAAGGTGAGGTTAGATGACTCAGAAAGAAGCATACTTTACTCACAGATATCTGCTTGAGTTTTTGAATACGTATAAGCAGAAGTTTGGGAAGTATCTCTGGGAATGGATACTATGGGTGTGGGATAATGGTGGCAAGGAATGTAATATCAGATCAATCTGACTTTCTGTATATGGGACCCCTAAGCATAGAGTCCGTTTTCAATGTCTCAGCAAGAGAGGTTAAGAGAGGATCTCTAATTCCTTATTTGGTTGGTTCGCTGAAGGATGGACTGCCAGATGCCTAGATTGGCATCTGCCAAGATGGACTGCCTAGATTAGACCAACTTGAGGTGCTTGACCTACCTTGGTAAAGTGTAGAAGAAGGCATCCAAAAGTTTAGGGAAATTGGTATGTTGGAATAGATCAGGATAATTCCATAGATCCCAAAAGGGGTTGTCCTGAGGACATATCTTTCACCACAACCATAAGGAACAAGTTTGTGAAGTGGGACCCAGCATCCCTGAAGGCTCCTGTGATTGCCATTTTATGTGCACCAGGATTAACAGTGGGAACTGCCCTAAGTGAACTCCAACATTTGCCCACAATGGGGCTGATTGGATCCCGTGGTAGTAGAGGACAGGTGCCAACACTGGATGAACAGAGACAGAATGAACATGGTTATCATAATGGACAGCAAGGTTTTGGTAATAATGAAAGCAACCTTCTCATGTGGATTTATGGCATTGGCTACTTATCCACGGTGTCCCTAGGAGCAAAATTGATGGGAAACCTATTAAATATTTATGTGATCTTTACAGGTGGGGGAATGCTAGCTCAGATGAACAGCAGAACAGAGAGTGATGACCATTCAGTCAATTCCCAGACCTGAGCCAGTTTACAGACCCACAATCTCTTGAATGAGGAAGAGGTCAGGTTCTTTTGAATGAGAATCCTGCTACATCACTGAAGGTTAGTCTTTCTTCTAGCCTTCCCCAAAGGGATCTACAGCCTTTCACAAGAATGAACGTTCACTGGTGAAAAAGAAACAATCAAATTTGTTGGGAATTTCTGGACACTGACCCTAATACCTACTGCCCCTTTGAAAAACAGCTATTGGCCTGTTACTGGGCCTTGGCAGAGACTGAGCACCTCACCATGGTCCACCACGTCACCATGAGACCTGAGCTTCCCAACATTAACTGGATATTGTCTGACCCACAGAGTCATAAAGTTGGACATGCACAGCAACACTCCCTTGTCACATGGAAGTGGTATATTCAAGTTCGAGCTAGAGCAGGACCTGAAGGTTACGAATAAGCTGCATAAAGAAATGGCCCAAATGCCTAAAATCTCCATTCCTGTCAGAGTAACTTCCTTCTCCCAGTCTGTACCGATGACCTCCTGGAGAGTTCCTTATGATAATTTTACTGAAGAAGAGAAAAGTCATGCTTGATATATGGACAGCTCAGTATGATAGGCAGTTGCCACTTGAAAGTGGACAGCAACAGTAGTACAGCCCCTTTCTGGGATCTCACTAAAGGAAAACCTCCCAATGGGCAAAACTTTGAACAGTATATCTGGCTATTCAGTTTGCCTGCAGGGAAACATGGCCAGACATGAGACTGTATACGGATTCATGGACTGTGGCTAACGGCTTGATTGGATGGTCAGGGACTTGGAAGGAACATGATTAGAAAACTGGGGACAAGGAGGTGTGGGGAAGAGATTTGTCTATCGACCTTTTTGAATGGGCTTAAAAAATAAAGCTGGGTTATCTCTGAGAAGGAGGATTTTAACAAAG
Source organism: Nesogale talazaci (assembly GCA_004026705.1). NCBI lineage: Eukaryota > Metazoa > Chordata > Mammalia > Afrosoricida > Tenrecidae > Nesogale > Nesogale talazaci. The sequence continues at coordinate 92,081 of PVJH01003939.1, forward strand.
GCATAACGTGGCATGCACTCTGCAGACTGGTGCTCCTCTTTCTTCTGCCACTCCAGTCATCATCCAATGGGCACGTGAACAAAGTGGAGATGGTGGCAGGGATCATCAGACTTTCACTCACCAGGACTTATTTGGCGACTGCCATTGCTGTGTGCCCCATCTACCAGCAGCAGAAACCAACGTTAAGTCCAATATATGGGACTATTCCTCTGGGAGATCAACCAGAAACTTGGTGGCAGGTTGATCACGTAGGACCACTTCCATTAAGGAAAGGAAAGCATTTTATTCTTACTGGAATAGACATCAACTCTGAATTTCGATTTGCCTTCCTTGAACACAATTCTTCTCCCAAACTACCATTCATGGGCTTATAGAATGCCTCATCCATCAGCATGGCATCCCACATAGAATTGTTTCAGATCAAGGAACTCACTTCACAGCAAATCCTGTGCAGCAAAGGGCCCATGCCCAGGAAATCCACTGATCATATCATGTTCCTCATCATCCTGAAGCAGCTGGCTTGATAGAATGATGGAATGGGCTCCTAAAGACATAATTATGGTGCCAGCTAAGTGGCAACAACATGTTGCACTGGGGCAGTGATCTCCAGGAAGCTGTATATGCTCTCAACCATGACCAATATATGGTGCTGTGTCTCCAATAACCAGAATTCATGGGCCCAGGAACCAAGGGTTGGAAGTTGCCATGGCACCACTCACTATTACTCCTGTGACCCACTTGCAGCATTTTTGCTTCCTGTTCCAGCAAGTCTATATGCTTCAGGCCTGGAGATCCTGGTCCTGAAGGAAGGAACTCTCCCACCTGGAAACACAGCATGGATTCCACTGAACAGGCAACTGAGAATGATCCCTGGCTACTTTGGGCTTCTCATGCCTTGTATCAACAGGTCAGAAAGAATGTCACTGTACTGAGTGGTGTGGGCTTCTCATGCCTTGTATCAACAGGTCAGAAAGAATGTCACTGTACTGAGTGGTGTGATTGATCTTGATTACCAGGAAGAAATTGGACTGGTGTCACATAATGGGGGTAAAGAAGAGTATGTCTGTAATCCAGAATATTCCATTGGCTGATTCTTAGTGCTACCATACCCTGTGATTTAAGTAAATGGTAAATTACAGCAACCCAGTTCTGACAAGGCATCTAATGACCCACATCCCTCAGGAATGAAGGCCTGGACCACTCCCCAGGCAAAAATCCCAGCCAACTGAGGTGCTCGCTGAGGGCAAAGTAATATACAGAACAGGTAGTATAAGAAGTTAGTACTACCGATGTGTTACAACGACATGATCAATTGCAAAAGTGAGGTTCGCAACTGTCAGTTTATTTTCTTTATATGTGATTATTGAATACCTTCCTTTGTTCATGTATGATGTATGAGATACAATTGAACTCGTTCTCATTTATATGTGCGATAGATGCTTGATGTTAAGTGTAGGCATGATTTCATTAATGTCTGTAAATTACATATGTCTAAAGAACTGGGTACAGGTGCCATGTTAGCAAGGGATGGATTGTGATGGGTAGGCTTATTGTGCCAACCTGGCCCATTGAACACATGTGGGATTAATTGAAGGGCAGAAAGGTAAATGACTCAGTGAACCTTCCCTTTCTTGTCTCTTGATTTTTGATAGACCAGTGTGGCTGCCTTAGCTGGTTCTCCACCTCAACTTGCAAGCCACACTACCTGTAGGACACCTAACTCATGAACTGGGCTGCTGTATTTTGAGGTTCCTTCAAGACCTGCTTCACCAGGCTACTGGAAGACATTGCTAGGGACCATCCATTCCTGTCATCTGGCTGACTATTGGTGACTTGTCTTGCTGTTTTCCTGTGGTTGGATTGTCTGAATTTCTCTACAAAGGACTCAGTTGCCTGTTTCCTTGACTTGCTCCTGGTGGCCATCAAGACTTGAAGAACTCCCAGTGTATAAGCTGGGAGTGAGTTGCACTGAACTATTTGTACTGCTTTATAGACTGATTGTTTATTTCATATGTTGTATACCTATCTATATAAATATATATAAAAACATGTGTACTTGTTTTATTTCTCTAGAGTACCCTGTCTAACATAATGTTACTTTCTGAAAGGTAAAATATTAACCAGTTCTATTTGGCATAGTGATGCTGTATTTCCTTTCTATCTTGTTTTAATGTTTCCAATGTTATCCAATACATTTTTTTCTCTTAGAATGTTTTAACCTTGCTTCTTCAGTCTGGAATTTCTCCTTCTGTTTTTTTTTTTTTTTTTTTTGCTTAAGAAATATAAAGTACATTTTCCCCTTTTGCCTTCCTAAGTCCCCCTTTTATTTTAGTTCTTGATTTTGTCTTCTTGAGTGACTCTTGGGAATGTCCTATGTAGTTCTTTTACCTCATTATTTCTTACATTTGCTTTAGCTACCCTACATTTAAGAACAAGATTGAGAGAAAGTTCCTACATCTATTATGTGTTGTTGTTATTGTTAGTGCTGACTTAGAGCTTCACTGTGGACAACAGATCAAAGCACCACCTGGTCCTGCACCCTCCTCAGAACTGTTAAGATGACTGAGCTTATTGTTGCAGCCACTGTGCTGATCCATTTTGTTGAGGGCTTTCCTCTTTTTCATTGCCTTAGATAATGTAACCGCAGTAAGTGAGATGAAGTCTTGTCATCCTTGCCTTCAAGAAGCATTCTGATTATACTTTTTTCAAGAAATATCTGTTTTAGGATATTTTATTATTATTATTATTATTATTATTAGGATATTTTATTAATTGCAATTGCATTAATATCTGCCAATTTCTTTTTGTCTTCTGAGTTCTGCACTTCCTGGAAAACAGGCTGTATATTGCTGAAAGAGTAGACATACAACTAGGGTCTTTCTCTTGTTGCTATTTCATTGAAGACTTAACAAGGTTTTAATAATTTATTGTTTTATGTACTGATTTTGAATCACTTATTGGTTCCGTATCCCTAGGTTGGTCCACACCTCATCTTTTCCCCCATGTCCCCATCTCCCATGTCCCCCTGGAACCATCAGTCCCATTGTTTTCTTCTCCAGATGGTTCATCTAGCCTATTTTATCTAGATAGACTTGCAGAGATAATAATATGTACCAAAACAACAAGACATCGTAAGATGAGGCAACCAAAGAAAACAAAACAATGATGACAACCAAAAAACCTAATGTCCCAGAAAATATATAAATAAGTAATAAATTAATAATAACAAAGTAAAAACCTGTAAATAGTTCAAGGTCTGTTTGTTGACTTTCAGGAATGTCCCCTGGTTGGGTCCAATGGGGTGCCACACTCTGGCCCCAAAGTATATCCTTGGCACTCCATTGAGAACTCCATGCTCTGCTCCCCCTGCTGCTCTGCTGTGTACCCTTAAAGTTTTGTCTTGGTGTGGTGGGGTCAGACAGGGTACAATCCCGACCCTGCTTCTCCATTATTGTCCCCATAGGTCCTTGTGACACAAATTTTAAAACCTGATTTTCATCCTAAATATGTGCTATTTTACCAGGATATGTAATTATCACATTCCCATAACACTTCCAAATTATTCCTTCACTTTTAAGGATCTCTATGTAGAGGCATTATGAATGAAAATTGACTCAGTGATAGTGAGATTGGTTGGAATTTTATAAGGAAAACAAAATTATTACCAGAAGTTTTTTTGTCAAGTCATTGTAAAATACATCCAAGGAAGTAATGGCAGGTTATCTGTCTAAATTACTGATGTAGTCCAGGGTAAAATTTGGTAAGAAGACAAAAAAAATTGTTAAGAAGACAAGAACAATAACCCTTATATATTCATCATGGTGTGTTTAATAACCAGAGAAATATTTACAGAATCAACTACTGGATTTTTTCTTTTCACACTAGTAAAATTTTACTTTGTCAAAATAACAATTATTCCCTTTCTTTGGCCAACATATCCAGTAGAGGCAAGAATAGTTTTTTATTTGGGATAAGTGATCCTACATTCTGTAGATTTCAATTGAGGACATAAAGAAAAGTGTATAACTTGTTAAACAGAAAAGCGATTTTCTCTGCAAATCTCCATCTATTTGACAATAATTTAAAAACAAGAACAAAAACATCATTTTTAGACTGTTTCCTTTTTTGGGGGGTATCATTGCCCTCTGGTGGTCGTGGGAGCTACCCAGTGCTGTTCTTGAGAGCCGCCGCTGGATTGGAACTGCCAAGCCCACGGGCCTTAGTCCCTCACTCAACGACTTACACCACCAGGGCTCAGCCCAAGACTGTTTCTTAGAATGTGGTGCTGCTGTAAATTTTGAGTCCACTTTTTAATTTGTTGCATGAGTGAAAGAAGGAAGAGCAAAAGAAAAAAATAACTTCTATTTAAACTATTGCCTTTCTTCATTTGTTAACGACTCAGTTACATGACACTCTCAACAGAGCCTTCATTTCAAACCTGCCATCCTGTACCTCATCTTCCTCCCTCATACTTGCCGTTCACTTATGGAGCTAACTGAAATTATCAGTCTTTTACCAGGTTTTTTACTGGGCTTTTTTTGGGGGGCGGGGGGACATCACTGCCCTCTGATGGGAGTGGGAGGCCCTGACTTGCTGCTGCTGGATTTGAACCACCAAGTCAATGGGCCATAGTCCCGTACTCAACCACTACGCCACTGGGACTCAGCCTGGGTCTAACATTCTTAAGAAGATATGCTGAAGAAACTCTTTATGGGTTGTTTTAAAACTAAGTTTTAGATGAAAATCTTTACCTTGATAATGTTTTTTCCATCTTACAAAAGGGTATCTCAAAACTGCTTGCAATGTATGGTAATTTAAAATTCTGCTCTGTAAAGAATAAAAATATACTTACTGGTATACAGTTAAAATGGTTTCAATATAATAAAAAATCATTAGGTGAATTGACCAAGTATATATTTAATCTAAGTAATAGAATACATTTATTTATGAAGAAATTTATAGGATCAAAGAATGATTTATCTTGGGAATCTCTATGGGAAAAAATGAGTATATTTGCCGTATTGATTTTCTTTCCACCTATGAAAGTGATTCATTAAATTCTAAATTAAGAATGAAATAATTCAAGAAAAAGCTGTGATAGATCTAAAATTTGATTTCATCTGTTATAAGACTAAAATGATTCACTGGCAAAGAAGATAGCCTATGATAGTCTTGGGCTAATTTGCTTACAGCTATTCCTCTCTCCCTGCAAGAACCATTGTTCACTAACATAGGCAGTTTTTTATTTAATTGTTTAATAAATGAATATAGTCACACTGATTGCAAAACTTTTGCCTCATTTAAAGCAAAAAATAGAAACCAGACTTATTTAGACTCTTAAATTTAATCCTGTAAGTGTTTTATTCTGATATTTTAAAGCAGAGGATAAAATCATCAAAGTAAGTTATGTTATTCTCCTTAAAAGAAAGCAAAAGAATAGCATTATGACTCCTGGATAAAAAGCAGAAATTGAAAAATAAAATTAATGTTGTAATATATGTGTTGCTATACAATTTAAAACTGCTTCTCTTGTAAAATTTCGTCTGCAAAGAAAGTGGGATCACTGCTAGGGCTTAGGTAAGAAGCTGTTTTATGTGTGTTCAAAATTATAACTAACCATATGCTTCTTGCCAGAAAACTCCTGTGGTCACAGCAAGAGGCAATCCATTGGGAAAGAGTTCCCCATATGGAAAGTAACTTATCTTCTGATATCCTCTGCATGAATTCTCTACTCTTCTCACATGAGAGATTTTTGTCTTAACTGATACTAATGGAATTAAAATAACAGCAAAAAATTTTGTCATTTTTTTCAAATGAAATTTCTAGAAAAAAGTTATTGAAAAACAGGATGCCATTGATATCTGTCTGCAGCCCAACCCAATGTTTTCATTTTAAAGTATAACGTTTTTTACTCCAAACCTAAAAACCAATGCACTGCCATCAAGTGGATGCCAGCTCTTAGCAACTTTAGGACAGTGTACTGCACCCGTGAGTTTCTGAGATTGTAAATCTTTTAAACCAATTTATTTGAAGCTAATACAGACATATCATTCCATATTTCAATCACATCAAAGTAGTATTGTACAATCACCTCCAAAATCAGTTTCAAAACCTTTTCTTCCTCCTTGAACTCCTTGCTTTCAGCCCCCTTCCCATTCCTGTTCTCAACCCCTTAGAAATTTTTATTCTGATTGTTTTCTCTATAGGTGCATCAATTCTGGGTTTCATATACTGAAAAACAGACAAAAATGAAAGAAAGATTCAAGAAGGCTATCCACAATGACAAAATACATCAAAGGTAAACCCCAATATGAGGGGAGAACCAGAAAATATTGAAAGCCAATCAGATCAGAGACAAAGTGACAGGGTTTTAACCATTCTAGTCAGGCTTATCATTTTGACCTACTATAGTCATCTTCCCAATACTCTCTATTTGGTAAACAGTTTATTCCTATTTCTTCATTATGATTAGAAGGAAATCAGCAGAGGCCTGTGTGGCAGTCATGTGATTATGTTAATTTTATTATTGAAATGTAGGGGTGGAGTCTAGCCTGTTAATCTGCTGATAGCCATTGAGTAGCCAATGAGGCATCTATGTGGGCATAGCTTTCTCCTGAGACTTCTGGGAAATCTCGCGATATTTCCCTCATGAAGATGAGAAGCTATCTAACCCAGTTGTTGGGAGTTAGTTTCAGAGGTAATGAGTCACGGAAAAGACAAGATGGCAGTGTACGAGAAGCTGGAGGAGCCGGCGGAGAGACCACATGACTTTGCCCTGATGGAGCCAGACCTCTGAAGCTGGAGCAGCATGCTGTTGATAGACCCCTGAGCCCTGGAAGTGGGGAGCCATGGGGAGACCCCTGCCAGTGCCGGGACTCTGCACCCACTGACCTGTGATTTTGTGAGTTGGAGGGAGACTTTATAGACTGATTTCGGGCATATGGGTTAATATCAGACTTATAACTTTGTACTGGACTGGACTGGAATACTTTCTCAATGTCTCATTCCTCATAAACCTTTTCTTTATATCCATATGTGTGTCTATGAAATTTGTTCCTCTAGTCTAACACAGCCTGTTTTCTGTGTAGGTCTCACAAATCTACTTTGGGCTTCCACTGTCATCGATGGTCTTCTGCGAAAGAGATTCTTACAATTTAAGCTGATGCTATTCCCTCCTTTGACTTTGGATTATATCATTTACAATCCTTGGGTCATGGATGTTTGTGTGCTTCTTTCATGTGAGATGTTCAGTAGGTGCACATTTATCTCATTTAGATGGCTGCTTGTTTTGAAACAAGTTTTTATGACCCCAGACATAATTCTATCTGATAACCAGCACCATCTAATTTCTTTACCACACTATGCTCTGGCATCCATAGCTTCTGTGTTTCCTTCATGAAGGCAAGTATGGGTTAGGATTATGTCTTATGAACTAATTATTTTTAGATTGAAGCTAGGATTAAAAGGGAGCCCCCAATCCATTTCTGGATCTCTGATTTTTTTCTGCCTCAGGCTCCCTGTGGGGAACACCTTGTTAATTTATGGCAGAGAATATTATGGTTCATCTCATGGTACATAAGGGTCTTCTGTTAATGGGGTCATTCATTAGCCCATGGTACTAAATTTTAAAACATTGTTGAGAGATGGAAATTAAACTAGTATACACTATCTACATATCACACTACCCAAATTATTCACTTGTACAGAATAAATCACTACGTAGCTGGGCACTATTTGCACAAACAATTGAGTTTGTTGCCTGTCAAAATTTTCAGCAATATTCACTGACAATGTCAGTCACAAGTCTGCCAGAGTAATACATATCAATATAGCAAATAGGGCATTGATGTATGCAGTCAACGTTGGTACCGTTACCAGCAGTTACAGTACTATTGAGACTGTAATTCTTTTTTTGTGGGCATCACTGCCCTCTGGTGGTCGTGGGAGCTGCCCAGCCTTGTTCCCAGAGAGCTGCTGTTGGATTTGAACCACCAAGTCAATCGGCCGCAGTCCCGCACTCAACTACTACGCCACCGGGGCTCAGCCCAAGACTGTAACTCTTCACTGCAGTATAAAGCCACATAGTTCTTGCAGGAGTGATCGATGGTTTTGCACTGTTGGCCTAATGGATTGCATCCCAGTATGTAACTGTTATTCCACCATGTGTCCTAATGTCATCACAGAAAATGTACAATGGTTCATGTGATAGAGTAAAAATCTATACACCCATGAAAGTTCCGTGAGGCAACAATTATTCACTAAATTAGTACTAAAGCCAATGATGCAGTACAGTCAATGATTATGCACCCAAGTCAATGATGAAGGCATTGAAAAATTCTGCAAATGTCTATTGGGTTCAATTGATGACACATTAAATTAATATGCACTGATTATAGTTGATGATAAATATGAAAGTTGGAACTATACAGGAAAGAAAAGCTGTTGGAAAAATTGATGTTGTGATTGAAACAGAGAAAGCAGTCACATGCAGGAAACCAAGGACTTCATCATTACAAATACATTTTTTGGAAAATAAATGGGGTCTGTACACATGGACATTCCTGTGTAGATGGTGCAGAGATAAAATTGACTACATCTGTAGGAATAGACATGGAGAAAGTCAATATCATCCAACAAACACGGCCTGGTACTGTGAAACAAAGCATACATTTCTCATATATAAATTGTATTTGCTTGGTAGAGGGACAGAGAAAAAGGCCTTTGGGTAGGTGGGCTGGTGCATGGCTGCAGCAATGAGCGCAGACAAAAGCACAAACATGAAGATGGCACAGGACCTGGAAGAGTTTCCTTGTGTTGGCCAGACGTTCCCTGTGAGTTGGAGTCAACTGGGTGGCCCCTAATGACAACAAACTGAAGTTTAAGAAATATAAAACAAGTCCATGAGAGCCACAGTATAACCTTAAGTATACCCCCAATGAATTTATAGAACAGATGTTATACACTGAACCAGATGATTTGTGGGATAACATTAAGAAAATCTTAAGCACAGAAAAATCATTAAAATATAGAAATGAAAAAAAAAAACAAGTAGAAGAAACTTTGAAAATTGTTTGCAAATAATGAAGTAAAAAATGGGAAATTTTCAAAATGTAGTTTGATGAGATAAAGTTTACAATGAAATGTGTGAAGACTTGGAGATAAAAAGTCGATTGAGATAAATCTCAGTACTTACCAAGTTGAAAAATGAAAGGAATACCAACAACCACTGTACCAAAAAGAACTGGTCAACACATAACCATGTAAAGAGGTAACCTGGCCAAAATAAAAATGATATTGAATAGAGAATTCAAAGCTGCACTGAAAACCTTAGTGAAAAAAAAAACCCACCATAATTGAAGGAATATCAATCATAAAAAGCTGATAAAGTGGTGAAAACTCTCACAAGTTTATGCCAAGAAATTTGGAAGACAGCTATCTGGCCAAATGGTAAGAAGATATTCACTCATACTTGTACAAAAGAAAGGTCATTGATCAGAAAGCAGAAATTGTCAAACAATATCATTAATGCCACTTGCAAGTATCATTTTGATGAAGATAATTCAGAAAGAGTGACAACAATATTATCAACCAAAAGCTGCCCAGGAGTTCAAGCTGGATTCTAAAGAGCACAATGAAGGAGGGATATTTTTTCTGAGAGCATATGGCTAAAAGCAGAAATATCAGAAGGATGCTTTCTTGTGTGTAACTGATTTTATAAAGGCATTATTATAACAAATTATAAGTAAAGTTAAGAAAAAAGGGAATTATACAATATTTAATTATGTACAAGTGGACCAAGAGGCAATCATTTAAACAGAACAAAGGGATGATGTATAGTTTAAAATCAAGAAAGGTGTGTGTCAGCATTGTATTCTTTCACCATATGTATTGAATCTGTACACTAGGATACTAATCTGACAAACTGGGCTATATGAATATACATGAAGAAGACACAACTTGGCCTCCTGAAACCAAGGCCTGAAGACTTCAGGCAAGCACTATATTCTTCAGTATTAAGTAAAACTTAAAATTTTCAACTCAATGCAAATAAAGCAAAAATTCTTATAAATGGACCAATAGGCAATACCATGGCAACTGGAGAAAGATTTCAGTTGTTAAGGATTTCATCTTACTTGTATCCACAAACCATGCTCATGGAATCCACAGTCAAGAGAGAAAGCAATTTACTGACTTGGGAAAATCTACTACAAAAGAAGTCTTTAAAGTGTTAAAGACAAACATGTCATTTTGAAAGAATACCTGATCCACCCACGCTACTGTATTTTTAATCTCATATATGTGATAGTTTGATAATGAAAAAGGAAAACCACAAATGTATTTGAATTACAGTGTTGGTTAGACATATTGAAATTTTCATAAACTGCCTGAAGAAAAATCAAATTTGTCTTGGAAAGTGTACAGTAAGAAAGCATCATGGGAACCAGGAGAGCCAGATTTTGTTTCACCTACTATGATCACTTTATCAGGAAGGATCAGTCCCTAGGAAAGATTATAATGTTTTGCAGAAAAACACAGTTGAAAACGCAGAAAAACACAGTTGAAAACAAAGCGGGGGCGGGGGGGGGGACACATGGGTAGCCGGGGAATAGGGCACTAACCCATGCAACTATGCAAAGGGAAGGCATTGTTTATATCTATCTCCACAGGGACAGAGGGACCAGCTTTAAACTCGGTGCTCAAAGATTTAAATGCAACATGAAGCAGGGAACAAATAGTTCTGAGAGGCTGGCCCCAATCCCAACCACGTGGACAGCCACCCTCCCTGCAGAAGAATTCACTTCAGAGGACAGCACTGAAGTGACAGCTCAGGGAGAGGGACATGTCCACTCAGAACACATGGGAGCAAATGAAGGGAGAGGAAGAAAGTAGAACAGATCCTGGTCTACCAAGCCCTGGTGACAATATTCCTACTCAGAGCAGCTAATGCACAGAGAAGACCACAGGGCCAACCCCACTATGAGAGACATAGTGTCCCTCACTGAACCATAAGGCTATGGGAGGACAGCACTGGAGACATAGTAAGGGAATTGCGCCTGATCTGACCCCACCCCACTGAAACGAAACAATAGGGGTCTGCAACAGAACAGAAAGGGGAGCAGAGCAATGTAGTCCCAAAGGAATATCAAAAATAGACTTTGCAGGACCAGTCCTTAACATTCCATCATACTCGACTAGAAACACTCTTAAAGGTCAACAAACAGACTTTGAACTATTTACAGACTTTTCTTTATTTATTTTGTTGTTGGTGGTGGTTGTTTTTGCTTGTTGTTGTTTTTTTGTTTGTTTGTTTTCTTTTGTGGCTTTGTTTTGTTCTGTCTTTGTTTTTTGTGCATACTATTCTCTCTGCAGGTAGATAAGATAGGTAGGATAAACAATCTGGAAGAGAAAACAGTGAGACTGCAGGTTTTGGGGGTTATAGTGGAGAGAAGGAGTCAGGAGAAAGGAAGTGAGTGTTAACAAACCCAGGGACACAGGAACAACAAGTGATCTAAAATTGATGATGAGGAGAGTGTAGGAGGCCTGGTAGAGCTTGGTCAAGGGGAATGTAATTGAGAGGAATTACTGAAACCTAAATGATGGCTTAACATGATAGTGGAACCAAAGGAAAGTAAAAGGAAATAGAGGAAAGAACTAGTTGGTAAAGGACATTTATAGAGGTCTAAATACAGGCATGTACATATGTAAATGGCTTTATATATGATGATGGGGAAATAGCTTTATGTGCATATATTTATAGGTCTAATATTAAGGTAGCATATTGACTTTCCCAACACCATCACTGAAGAACTGAAGACAACGCAGGTGTATAAGCAAAATGGTACCCTGCTATCAAAAGATATTGTGTCTGGAGTTTTAAAGGCTTGAAGATAAACAAGCAGCCATCCAGCTCAGAAGCAATAAAGCCCACATGAAAGATCCTGTGTGATCATGAGTTGTTGAAGGGATCAGGAATCAGGCATCAAAGAACAAAAAATCACATCATTGTGAATGAGGGGGAATAGGGAGTGGAGACCCCAAGCCCATGTGTATGCAACTGGACATCTGCCTGCAGAAGGGTCAAGGGGAGGAGATGAACTAGTCAGGGTGTAGTGTATGAAGCATACAGCTTTCCTCTAGTTCTGTAATGCTTCCTATCCCCCACTATCATGATCCCAATTCTACCTTACAAATCTGGCTAGACCACAGCATGCACACTAGTACAGATAAGAGCTGGATCCACAGGGAATCCCAGGACAGATAAACCCCTTAGAACCAATAGTGAAAGTAGTGATACCAGAGGGTAAGGGGCAGATGGGGAGAAAGGGGAAACCAATCACAATTATCTACATATAACCCCCTCCCTGGGGGATGGACAACAGAAAAGTGAGGGAAGGGAGACATCAGACAGTGTAAAACATGAAAACATAATAATTTATAAATTATCAAGCATTTGTGAAGGAGGAAAGAGAAAAAATGAGTTGACAACAAGGGCTCAAAACATTTTGAGTATGATGATGATGGCAATGAACGTACAAATGTGCTTGACATAGTGAATGGATGGAGTGTGTAAAGAGTTGATGAGTCCTCAATAAAATGACTTAAAAAAACCCAGAAAATGAAAGTTGATTTTTACTGATTGTAGCCCTATATAATTTCCAAGGCTGAAAATCTTTCTGGGAACCAAAAGAAGCATCTTCCTTGCGTGAATTCAATGTTGAGTTTGTATGGCCAACCTCACAGTGAGGAGTGCAACACTTAATACTATTCACCAGAGCTTTGTACAGGATGAGCAAACAGAAGATGCTCAACTAGATGGGTTGACAAAATGGCTGCAATTATGGACCCAAACATAACTACAATTGTGAGTGAAGATGATATAAAACCAGGAAGTGTTTCCTTCTACAGTACAGTCACAATGAATTGAAATGGTCTTGATGGCGCTGAGAAGAAGAAACAAGGCCTCTGGTGACATAATGGGTGACTGTTGGTTGCTCACCATAAGGTCAGCAGTTCAAAACCATTCGACACGCTTCAGGAGACAAACAAAGCTTTCTACTTCCGTAAAGGTTCACAGTCTCTCAAATCCACCAACGCAGTTCTACTTTATCCAGTTGGCCTGCGGAGAGTGGGGATTGACTAGATGGTAGTTAGTGAAAAGAAGTAGAAAGTGTTGATAAAAAGTCTTGAATATATTTAAATCTGTTTTGTATGGTGCATGAATTATATGATAATAAAACTGTTGAACAATAAATAATAATAAAATCAGTGGCTTGTCTAACATTTCTATTATGCTAGACAGCCATCTCTGGTGATTAAAACAAACATAGATGGTCTCCAGAACTAGTATTTATAATTATTCAGTCAATGACTATACGATTTTTTAAAAATAAAAGATCATTTTATTGGGATTCTTACAACTCTTATAAAATCCATACATCAATTGTATCAAGCATACTTGTACATATGTTGCCATCATAATTTTCTAGACATTTACTTTCTATTTACCCATGGGTATCAGTTCCTCCTTTTTCCTTCTCTCTGCACACCCCTTGTGATCCCTTGATAAATTATGAATTATTATCATATCTTAGAACTACTACTGTCTCCCATGCTTTCTGTTCTTCATTCTCCTGGTGCTGGAAGGTGTGGTCATGTGTTGATTATTTTGATTGGTTCGCCCTTCCTTCTCTCCTCTCCCTCAATTTCTCCCTACCCTTATGGTATCACTATTCCTATTCCTGTTCCTAGATTCCATGTGTTGTGAGCTCTTACCTCTTATCTGAAGCTGTGCACATACTACAGTCTAATATGCTGTGAAAGGCAGTACTGGGCTCATGATAGTGAGGGTGAGGAAGTCTCAAAGAACCAGAGAAATATTTTGTGCTTTACTGTTCCCTGGTTGACTCATCCCTTCCCTGTGACCCCTCTGTGAGGGGTTGTCCCATTGTCTACAGATGGGCTTTGGGTCTCTGCTCCAACTCCCCTCATTCTCAACAAAATGGTTTTTTGGTTGTTTTTTTTTTTTTTTTAATGGGTCTTCTGATGCCTGTTACCAAATGACAGAACACCTCATGCTCTCACAGGTTGTTGTACTTCTTCCATGTAGGCTTGTTACTTCTCTGCTAGATGGCCGCCTTTTTAACTTCAAGCCTTTTAGACCCCAGAGGCTATATATTTTGATAGCTGGTCACTATCTGCTTTCTTCACCACATTAGCTTATATACCCATTTTGTCTTCAGTGATTCTGCCAGGAGGGTGAGCATCACAGAATGCCAGTGTGTTAGAACAAAGTTTTCTGGTAGTGAGGAGGGTATGAGCAGAGGTCCAAAGTCCACCCACTACCTCAGTGTATTGCCATATAAATATATGTACCTAGATCAATACCTCTATTATTATGAATTAATGTATTCACATATGTATGCACCTATACTTATACCCCTATTCATAGCCTGGTTTGTTAGATCGTTCCTCTGTTTCCTTTTATCTTCCTCTTGCCCCATCATCAAATTCTCCCTTCTTCTGCCCCTCAGTAATTCCTCTCAGCTAGATTGCTATTGCTACAACACCCTCAGGATCTCTAAGTCCTTGCTGTTATTCATTTTAATTATGTAGTTGTTCCCTGTCTATGGAATTTTTTGCTCATGGCTTCTGCCTCCTCCTCCCCCAGATCCTGCTGGGATATACAATGTGTCCTGTTGCTTTCTCCTCCAGCTGGCTTCCCATGGCTAGCTTATATAAGTAGGCAAACCAAGAATAACATCAACCAAATAAAAAGAAAACAAAAGATTGAAAGGAAAAAAACTACACGTAATTCCAACTCTGCCCACTGACCTTTATGATTATCAGTTCACTGGTCCTGGGGGAATTCTGAGAACTACCCCTCCTAGTCAGAAGTCTCTTTGAGGGACGCCTCAGGGGCTTTGTGGCTTGGCTTTGCTCCCCTCGCTGCTCTGTCGTGTTTCTTTCCTGGTTTGCACCGCTGCAGAGGGCGGGGGTGGGGGTGGAGTTCAGACTGGAGCAACTTCCGGTAGTGTGTTCCCAGTGTGTCCTCGGTCTTGGGGTGCTCCAGTGAGGGAGAAAGGACGCAGAGCATTGGTAACTATGGAAAGGGCATTTGAATTTAAGGTTTAAAACAGACGGCGGTAGCGGTATGTCAGTACTGGCAGGGTTCTTCACGTGGCTCCTTCAGCTCTCAGGGCCTACATCAGCACAGCGCCATGTGTCTTATTTCAATGGAGCGTTTCTCAGGAAGCATGTGTCTGAATCAGGTGAGCTACGTATCTCCTTAGGGCCTCCAAATGCGGTCATCGACCTGCTTGACCGGCTGGACTCCACGCCTTCACTCTGAATCCTCAAATGGACACCAGATGATGTAATGACCGCAGATGCAATGTAATGAACAAAGGAATGGCATCACAGCTTAAATTCTGAACACCTGGTTTGCAGACCCAATGAATGAAGGTAGAAGCCCCAAATTCATTGTCAGGGTCCCGACAGGGATTAAATCTCTGTTGAAAATCCTCCGACCACAGCCCAGGGATGTGAATAGCCTTGGTACCAAACACAGGACATTGCAAAGTTGGTTTTGGCTGATGTAATTAGGTTAAAATATAATACTTTATCATTTGATCTCACTTTTGACTCTTCAATATTTTCTGTTTTCTTTTTATTGAGATTTTCTGGGTTTAATTTTTGTTTCCTATTTGTGTTTTGTTTAACTTTTGTGTATGAAGGGCAGGATAGGTAAATATGTAGAGGCAGTAACTTCATTGATTGGCTTAATAATAGGGGCATGACATGGAAAATGGGAGTGGGGGGAACTAACAGCAACGAGTGGAAGAAAGATTAAAATGTTCTAAAATTGATTGTGATGATTGCATGATTCTTCTTCATCTTATTGAACTATTAAATTATATCACATGTGAACTATATGACAATAAGATTTTTTATTTTTATTTATTTTTATTTTTATATTTTTAGGCATCACTGCCCTCTGATGGGAGTGGGAGGCCCAGTCTTACTCCTGGAGAGCGGCTGCTGGATTTGAACTGCCAGTCCAGTGGGCCACAGTCCCACACTCAACCACTATGCCACCAGGGCTCATGACCAGGGCTCAGCATGACAATAAGATTTTTTAATAAAAAATTAAATTATTTAATAAAATAATTTATTAATAAAATTACTTTTTACAGCATTAACGACTGATTAACTTCCACGGGTATTTTCTCAACACTCAGAATGTTTATCTTATATAAGCTATTGAAACATGTATACCTGAATAGTGAATGAATTAGATTTTTGGGGGGGGGGGGGGCATCACTGCTCTCCGGCGGTGGGAGTAGGAGGCCCAGCCCCACTGCTGGAATTGAACTTCCGTCCCAGTGGGCCACAGTCCCGCGCACAACCACTACACCACCGGAGCTCAGCCCTGAATTAGATTTTTATCTGTGGTTTTCTAATCACTAATATCTAAATTAGTGTATGGTATGGACAACCTATATATATATATATGATACTCTACAATTCAGCATAAAGTCATATTTGTGGCTTATTGATTTATTATTAGATGTTATAGAAATCAACAAGGGGAAAATGGTGTGAAGCCTAGAGGAAACTACATGCAGGTTCACAAGAGTGCATCTCTATTTCTTATAGAATTGTAGAGGGCCAGCTTAAGTTCTCTAGTCATCGACCACGACATCACATGTGAAGTAGGTCTACCAGAGAAGCTCATCTCATGACCCTGAGATCCAGTCCCGACGCCAGGTTCTGCTTCATTTGATGTGCTTGCTGTATTGACTTTTGGCCTTCCTATGATGCAACAGCTCCAAGACAGAAAAACTGGGCTTTCTACTCCTGTAAGCAGTTCTAGTCTCAGGAATCCACAGGGGATCCCCGTGAGTCAGCATTGACTAGATAGTAGTGTCCAGTTTTAGAGTTGATTATGAGAGTAGCATAATATGATAGTAGGCATAGTGAGATATTAGTTGCCCTGCCAACCATAATGCAGAAAGTCTGAAACCAGCAACTGTTCTGCAGTAGAAATCCAGTCAAGATTTAGAGCCTTGGAAAGTTTGATTCTGGCCCAGAGCAGTGCTCTGAGTCAGAATCAGCATGCCAGGAGTGCATTTGGTTATTGCGGTTTCCCAGGCTATAATCGATGGTCCCAACGGCCATTTCTAGACCACTATTCTTCCTCCTTCCCCTAACACAGCAATTCCGCAACTTTGGTTCTTTGTCAGCAACCCAAATCACTTATGAATTAAACTTTATTCTTGTTATAGACTGCTGCTACCACCAGCCCTTTATAATCCTGTTAAGATTTTCCTATCTAGATCACCAACACAACTAAAAAAAATTGTTGAATTTCAACATCAATCATCATTCTAATTGTCCACAAGTCTATTCCTTTTCATTTTTTGCAGTTATCTTGTCTTCCTTCCTATCTCAGTCCCTCATCTTCATTGCAGTTACCTAAACCTTGCTATAACCAAGAACTATTCCCGTCAATAATAACAATCACCTCAAACTCAAGCAGTTCACCTTAATTGCAAGTTGCATTACCATCCACTATTTTTTCTCTATAGATCCCTTCTCCCATTACTTTATAGGTCGCTCTTATCTGACCCCACAGTACATTTCCACATCACAATCAATTACATTAACCATCCTGTATACATATTTCATTCCCTTGACACTCTTTCCATTTATTTATTTGGTTTTCTCTTATCTAGCAGAGGCATAGAACATTTCCTCTAGTGTGAGGATCTTGTCTCCATTCTACACTGCATATCTCAAGAACTGTTTCTATGCATCAAGAGGTCCGATAGGGTCAGATACTTTCCAGCCAAACAAATTCCTCCAGAGTTGTCAACATAATTCAGCCATCCTCCTTCTCCTATTGGTAGTTTGTGAGAATTCACAACTATTTTATCTAGATCAATGTGAGATGTAAGGACTGTGTACCGAATCTAGATACAGGCGCTTAAGCATGTCCATTAGACATCTCTCCTCTAATTTGGGTGGCTTATGCCTTATGATAATGCTTATAGACTCAGATAATGTATCCTAAGAAACCAGTTCTTTCTTCTCTGATATCTGTGCCCCAAATTAACAGGGGTACTTATTATTTTATATTTCATTCCTAGGCTTTTGATTCAGCAAGGCATGTGTCCTTCTTCTAAGATAAATACCATCGATTACTCCCCTGGTGCACACAGTTATGGAATCTCGGCTCTAGAATTTTTGCATGCGTCCACTGAAGTTCAACGTTTAATCTCTCTTTTAAGGGACAGAATCCTCTATTAAGTGACCTCTGAAAACATTCTTCACAATTATGTTTTATCCAATGAAATTTGTTTCTCAAATTTTACCCTCTTTGGGTTTTTGTGGCAATATGGCTATAGTGTTTATATATAATTTCTGACACAAGATCAAAACTTGGTTTTATTTTTAAGCAGGGTCTGGGGTCCTGTGTATGAGGTGTGGGGGTGTTAATGATAAACTCTAGTTAAGACCAAAGATCTACATGTGCAAAAGAACTTGCCAGAGAGAAAACAAAATAGGTGATACAGACAGAAATATTTGGATCTCTTTTTGTTTTCTCAGTGAACAGACAGGATATTTCACATTATTTTTCTCTTCCCATTCTGTCTTCCGGGAGTATTTATTTCTTCTGTCATTCTTAAATTTCAGACTGATATTTCCCAATAAATAGGAAAAATGAGCCATTGGAGAACACACACACACATATTGCAGGAAGATGGGTATAAATGCAAGATCTTTCTCAAATATATTTCGTGAGTTTGAAGTACCTGTATTTTTTAGCACACATGAAGGTATCTATTTCCTCTTGGAAACTCAGCAAATGCTTTTTCCCAGTGACTTATTTCATGGAAGAATTGTCTACTAGGCTCATACTTGGCACGACGTCCTCTATCTCCCTGAAACATATCTGTGCCTCTGGCCAGTCTCCTGCATGTTCCCATGCAGCTGCAATTGAAGAGTGAGATTATACCTCACTTCCTGTTGAAGGGAAGATTAAATTCCATTCTCAGTCCAGTCTGGGAAGAATGCCTTTCTGTAACTCATGCTACACAAACAGAACTTTATGTTACTTGCTGGGTAACACCGCTACACACTCCTGATTGCAGCAGCCTGTGGTTTGGCCCTTTAATCACTGTCTTATTGGCTGGTTTTCACTCGCATTGGGTAAATGGTTCCTTTTCAATCTCTAACTCCCCGAAGGTATCAAAGATATGAAAGAATATTCCTCAGAGTACTTTCCATTTGTCTGGTAGGCACTGAATTTAGCTCATTCTTGGTAGTAAGGGATCAGATTCTCTCTAGAATATAGTGGAATTGAATAAAATGTGATTGATTTCCAATTCAAGGGTATTCTGCCTTCATAGGATAGAGTAGATTCCCTCAGAGGGATTCGAAGAGCATAAATCTTTCTGAAAGCAGATTGTCACATCTTTCTACCATGGAAGAGAGGTGGGTAAGAACTACTGAATTTTTGTTAGCAGGGAGTGCTTTAACCAATATACCACCATGGTTCTCTCCCTCTCCCTCTCTTCCCCCTCTCCCTCCCTCCCTCATTTCTCTCTCTCTCTTGCTCTCTCCTTCAGAGTCACTAGGGATCCAGAGTTCTCAGTCACCTGCCCCCAAATTCCAATCTAACAAGTCTTTGGTGGGGCTTGAGGATTTGGGTTTCTTACCAATTCCCTGGTCAACCTTCTGCCCCTGTGGTACACACAGTTATGGAATCTCGGCTCTAGAATTAGGCTTCACTTCAAAGTAAAAACCATTGGAATGTTATCACATTCCAGTCTGCCTGGTAAAAGTGAATTTCAAATATTAAATTCAAACCTTTCTGCCTTGCTACAGTGGCTGTATCAATGGGCTCAAACGCAGGAACGATTCTGAGGACAATGCAGGGCCAGGCATTTTTTTTTTTCTGTTGTCCATAGGGTCTCAATGAGTGGGGAGCCAATTTGACCACACATAAAAACAGCAACTTTGCCACAGACATATACTGGGAAAATTTTTTTTAATTATTTTTGAAATATCCAAGTAGTTTATAATCAAAATAGTGCTATCATAACGGGCAGCAGTCAGAAGCATGGAGAGTCCTTGATATGCTGTAGAATTTTTGTTCTCTGTAATCATTCAAGGACTTCTGTTCCTCAATAAGTAAGAGAGTCTTGTGGTGCTTAAAGTGCTTTTAAAAATTATTATAATTCAGCAAAAAGCTTACAAAAACGATAATTGAGCTTAGGCAAATTGGTGATTATGACTCAAACTACTGAAAATTCAGCAATGGAATGCTTGAAGAAAGAAAAGATGCAAGATTAGAGTTTTGTTGATATGGTTGTTTTAAGGGTGGTGGTGGGGTTATAGCTTTAAATACAACACAATATCAGAAACTTTGGATATAGTCTGTATGTGTAAGAATGGGTGCTTAATAGTAGACAGGTGAGAAGATGTTTCTCCCCTTCCATCTCTCTCCCTCACGTCTCCTTCTTTGCCTCCTGTGAATCTTTATCTTTCCCATTCCTTCACTTCTCCTCCTTTCCTGTCCTCCTCCCCCTCTCTCTTTCTTCTAAGATTATCTCAAGATATTGAGCATAGTAAATAAATAACTCACATATAAAACCAGACATGGCTAACACCAACTCTATTTTTTCAATTAAAAATATATGTATGCTTCTTTATTCCATGAGGTCCAAAGCAAAGAAAATAATCTTTTGTGAGTGAGAATGCCTACCTGTGAATGGATAAAGATAAGAAATAGTAGGGTATTGGTTGGTGGAATCTTACAAACAATGAACAAGAAGAGAGATTTTCAGCTTTGGCCGCTGTATCTCAAAAGAAACAGAAATGCCAAGAGAAAGGAAAATCCCCATGCCCAAACTGTGGGATACAGAAATCAAGTTAAAATCTGGATGGATAGGGGCAAGAATTTGAAATTTAAAAAAGTCTTCCCAGGTGACTCGCTAAGAATAATTTGAAGAGAACCTTTGCTTAATTAACTAAGCATGTCAAAATTAGGGGAACTAGAGGTGCAAGGCCTCCTTTTTTTTCTATTTAATTTGCTTTCAGTCACTTGGAATAATTGTAGAAAAATAAAGAGCTTTAAGAGGCACAGACACTTTTATAACAAAATATTTTTGAGCAGGAAAGATAAAACTGAAGTGGATGGTTTTTGAGAATGTTATATGAAGGCCCCGTTCCCCTTGTTTTTCTTGAAGTGCTTCCCCAAGTCAGTTTTTAAGCCCTCAACGAGGGGATCTTGTTCTATCAATCTCAAGTTGGTACATGCATTTTGGACATAATCAGCTTTTTCAAGAGATTGAAAGCTGACACATTTGAAAATACTTAGCTGGCCAATCAGTCCCAAATATCAGGTTCCTATATAACTCTTTTAAGAGCAATTTCTGGAATCACATTTTTCTTTTAATGTGCTTTTGTGATGGAAAATTACTATTGGAGAGCTAGGAAAGTATATGTGCATTTCAGCAAATTCTTTTCCTACAACCCCAAATTTCTAACTATTTGTAAAAGTTATTTCATTCTACTATAATGCTAAGATAAGAGACTTGCATCTATTTTGATAATGTGCTTGTGAAAATAATTGAAGCTGATTTTACTAAGCTAAAAATATTCCTGCTAGTGCAAACTACTGTGAGGGTTATAATTTTTCTATATTATGTAACAAATATAAACTACAAAGTATTCTGACAAGTAATATAGCGTATTTTTTTAAATGGGCTGACTTGCTCTCTTCCTTTTAGTTAAAGAAAGATTGACTACTACACTTCTGCAGAACTGTAACAAATTGATTTCTTACCTGGACATGAGCTGCTCTCTTACTGTGAAATGCCCCCTTCAAGGCCACATGGAAAACAATTTCTTTTGTTTTCCAAAGCAGAATCAAATCTGTCCTGTTCTGTGCCATTCCCACAATTACCACTGCTATGTGGAGCCCAGAGTCTTCCTCTTTTTTCTGCCCTTCTACTTTACCACACATGATATTTTCCCCCCAGGGAAGGATTTCTGAGAATAAGACAAAATACATGACATATGCCTCCTACCCATGCTTCTAAAGAGCATTGGGATTGTATGTTGGAGACACATTTGTCAGTTTGTTTGGCCATAGTCCTTTCCGTATTCTTCATCAACACTTTAATTAAAGTGCATCAATTCTTCTTTATTCTATGTCCAACTTTCACATGCACATGCGGTGGCCTGACTTGGGTCAGGTACCATAGTTCTCAAAAGATACCTGTATCTTACAATGCTTTGGAAAGGTCTTGTGCAGCTGATTTACTTAATGTGATAGATCATTTGTGATGGATATATATGTGTGTGTATACATATATATTGGGATAATATGTGTGTATGCATATATGCATATTGAGGATCAAGACTAGAATTTAAAATGTATAACTAAAGTCTATTGTAAATTGGATATTCTTTTATACAAGAGATTGCTTAACTCATCAAGAAATTGTCCTCAAATAACTAATAGCATCATCCTCAGCTTCAAAAAAATGAGGAAATTTTCTAATTTCTAAAATGTTATTTTAAATTTAAGGTAATAGCAGAAAATGCCTTTAAAGCTATGACTCATAAATTAATTGATAAGGGAACAACAGGAAGTTTTTAGAGAATGGGATAATCTACACCAAAAATTTAACTAAATTTGAGGGCTATGTGTTGCTCTATGAGACCATAAATCACAGGTTATCAAGTCTTGTAATTTTTCTAATAGATAATAGTAATCTAGAATTTTGTGCTAAATTTTGCAATTTTTGAAATACTTTTTAGGCTAAGCAAACACCATCAAACAATAATATTTTGTGAATTAATGTGTACATCAAACTTAAATAAGTGGCTTATGCAACCTACTGTAGACATCTGAGATTATTTCATATTTTGCACTAAATTCTAAGTGGATAACGTTTACCTATTCCTTGGAGTATACTGGACCAAAAGGCAGCTGGTTCAAATGAAAAGAACTAGAGACAAAAGAATGACCCAGATGCAGTGTCTAGATGGAACAAAAAGCAAATAAACTTTTCCACAGCATCCAGTTACATTGAAAGTTGACCAACCACCATTCCCATCCCCTGCCCATAGAGACCTAACAGAAGAGATTGCTTCTTTACTTTGCCAAATCACTCAGAATCCTGGTTTAGCCATATTGGCACAAGCCTTAGCTATCACAGCCACTGTGATAGCTTTTCTGAAGGAGCAATAATTGAGACGAGAGTGGCAGTTAAATAGAAAGTCTGAATGGAGAATGGGTGAGAGTAGAAGCCCTTCCTAGGAGTAACAATCATAAATGTTTCTTTTTTTGCTAAAAGGAAGATTGATAAAAGAACAATACTATTGGCTGTGAGGCAGTGTAGGAAGATATGATTTTATGAGACTAGAGTGGGCATCTCAGAGAGGGTTTTGAGTACCCTGCATTCATATACACATTGGGGATTCTCATGTTCATCCTAAGAACAAGAACTATTATCTAACTCTTTTAACTAGAGAGATAATATGATTTTAGAAGTGTGTATGTGCACAAATGTTGATGTTAAAAGACTATTTTAATAAAGATTTCATGCTTAGAAAACTTGTGCCAAAAAGGCATAGTGTTCAATTACCCACCCCATCTTAGTCCCCACCTTTGTATCCAGGTTCACCAACTGTTGTATTAGTGTGATACATTTATTTGGTACTATTACTAAACAATGCTATGCATTATTGTCAATTATAGTCCAGAGTTTACATTAGCATTTAATTTTTGTGTGTCACAGATTTAGAGGATTTGACAAATGAATATTTAATCATTACAGTTGAATGCAAAGTAATTTTGCTGGGCTAGAGTTTCTCTTGAAACAGCTCAACAAACCCATTCCACATTGTAAATGCTCAGAAATTTGGAAGACAGCTACCTGGCCAACTGACGAAAAAAAATACCTGTGCTCATTCCAAAGAAAGAAAGGTAAATCAGCCCAATGTAGAAACGATTGAGCCATATAATTTATATAAAATGCTAGCAAAATTTTGCTGTAGATAATTCAAAAACTGTGCAGCACTATATTAACATGGAGCTACCAGAAATCCAAACTTAATTTAGAAAAGGACAGGGCTACCACTGCAGACAAAAGAGAGATTTTGGCTGAAACTAGAAAATAGAAGTAAGAGTTTGTTTGAGTTTTATTGCATTTACAAAGGCGTTCAATTGTGTGTGTCATAACAAACTTTAGATAACATTACGTAAAATGAAAATTCCAGAACACTTGAGTATGCTCAAGTGAAACTTATATGTAGGCCAAAAGGCAGGGGTCAACTAGAACAAGGTGGATAAAAAGAACATGGTTTAAAATCAGGAAAGACATGTGCAATGGCTGGGTCCTTTCACCATGTTTTCCAATCACCCGAGAAGCCTGACTATCAGAAGAGCTTAGCATCAGGATTGAAGGAAGGCTTTTAAGGACCTGTCATTAACATTAGCAGCATTTTGTGTGTGTGTTAGAAGTGAAGAGGACTTGATCACTTACTGATGGAGATCAAAGGCTGCAAGCTCCACCATGGACTACAACTCGGTGCATACAGCCATATTTCCATATGCAGGACTCGGGTGGTTCCTGGAGATTCTGCATTATCTAGATTTCTCAACAAACCCGATCACATGACAGGATCTAAATGCACAGATATAAAGCATAAATGGAACAGAAAGCCCAGAATTAATACATTTAAGTTAAATTAATAAACTTGGTTCAATATAAATTGACATTTCATAGAAGAGTGGAAAGTACATGACTTAATAAATGATATAGTGACAAACGGTACATTTGGCAGTGGGAATTATGTGACTATGTCACATATTATTGCACCAAAATATATTCTACATAGTTTAAATATTAAAAATGAAAAATACAATTCCCAGTGTAGTTATTGAATAAGGGAAACGATATTTTTATCTCGAGTCAAAATTAGCATACTTGTGAAGAGAAGTAGTATTCCAATACTTCATATCCCAAGACATTCCCAAAAGCTTAAAAATCACCATTTCCTAGGTTATTGTTGTCTGTGCATGCTAAGGTGTTTATTATAAAAAATAAAATAAAACAACTCATACATATGCAAAATATTTGTTAACTACAATAGTCACTTAAGTATATACATAAATAGACACTTACATATTATTGGCACATTTACGTCATATATATCACTTATTTGCCTAGATAAGTGAACAGAATTGTTTGTAAAATGAATTATTATGTGTTTCTGAGACTGTACTCTTCATAGCAGGGAGCCCCATCTTTCTCATGTGAGTTACTCTGTAGTAATTAAATACTGTAATTGGCAGATTCTATTACCAGACAAAAACATTTTTATAGGGGTGAAATATAAGGGTTCCTGGGGGGGTGGGCAGGGTGAGGGAGGGAGGAGATAAAGAGGAGTTGATATCAAGAAGTTCAAGAAGAAAGATAATATTTTGAAACTGATTTCGGTAGCAATTGTACCATACTACTTGATGTGTTTGAACTATGCAATATTATGATACCCGTAAGTGCTCCCAATAAAATGATCAAACATTTAGACTAGAACTCTCTTCTACAAACTAAAAACAAATAGTACATACAATGGGACCCCATGTGTCAATAAATAATGTACACAATAAATGTCTATATGCACGTATAACATGCAGCTAAGCATATAGCAATGTGTGAAATGTGGTTTTCAATGAAGTGGGCTATTGCTAGAGAATTCAAAGCTAAAAGCCACACTCATTACCATGGAGTCAATTCCAACTGGTGGAGTGGCTACCCCACCGTGCGGCTTCCTTTGTAGAGACTGTGGCATGACGGTAAGTTTGCAGTATTCTACAGTGAGCGTGGTAGAACGATGGGACCCTCTACTGCCCTCAAGAATTACAGTCTTGGCCGCCCAGCCAGGGCACTTCTACCTTGTCCTACAGAGTGCTCCGTCTCCGAATGCACTGAATGCACTCGATGACGGCAGTAAGTGGAGGGAGGAGGGGGTGGGTGGGGGGGTGGATTTTTGTTCAGGAGCTAGTGCTGCTACTGGCCAGGCCAGTAATTTGAAACCACCAGCTGCTCTCTGAAAGAACAGGTCTTCTACTCCAGTAAACAGTGTCAGAAACTCGTAGGGCCAGTTCATTCTATGCGTGTAAGCTCACCATGAGTCCGCATCGACACTAAGGCAGCAAGCAGTGTATACATGATTGTCATGCAAAAGAGGTTTTACAAAAGAAAATTTCAAAATGAAAATGAATATGGTATCCAGAAGATAGCACTTTTTCTAAACGATTATTTTCTTCTCAAGATATCTCCCTGAAAAAATAAATCATAAACTATGCTAAATCATGAGAAGAGCCATCAATTAGGAAGCAGGATGATTTAAAGGGTGGAAATGGAAAAATGACTCTATGATGCCGCTGGAACTATAAATAACATGTAATCTATGGTCTTTAAAGTTTGAATGTTTGTCTGAAAAATAATGTTGGCATAAAGCTTAAATTCAATAGTCTCTTTTGCGTTTAGGAGATTATGGCCTTTTTAGAATGCTGTATCCTTTATTTCAAGAAGATAGAAGCCAGTTAGTTTTTTGTGCCATACCGGTCATTCAAATATTAGGATGAACTATTTTAAATCAACATTTCATATATCTAATTGGACTACATTGATTTACATACATGCTTTGTTTTGTGTTTCCGTATTTCTTGTTACCTTGAACTATCTTAAGAGAGGTATAGCTGGAATGATTTCAAGTGACTTCATGATCTTGCACCTACAAATTCATTAGTCTGTGCTTATTATCTCTCACATTGCTAAAGAACATACATAAATTGTGTTTTTATTGAGAAATAGCTCAGGTATTAATAATGCATCAATGGTATTTATGACTTGAAATTATAGGTGCCTATTTACATCAAGTGATATACCAAGTATTCTACTATGAATTTATTTTAATCTCCTGCAGTATTATTTAGGAGCCCTGGTGGTGTTGTGGTTGTGCCTCGAACAGCTACCCGTGGTCAGCAGCTGGAAATCACCCACAGAGGGTCACTGCGAGTGAGCATTGACGTGATGGCAGAGTTTGGTTAGGTTTTTGAAGCATTACTTGGGAGTCCTGGTGTCATAGTGGGTGGCCGTTGGGCGGGGATTTGAAAGGTCCGCAGTGTGAAACCAGCAGCTCTGTGAGAGAAAGACTGGGCATTCTACTATCATAAAATGACAGTTTCAGAAATTCGCAGGGAAAGCTCTCCCCTGTTCTATTGCTATGAGTTGGCGTGACCAACTTTTTATTTGATATGAATTAAATTGTCCAGATGGCTGTGAGTGTGTGCATGCATGTGTGCGTGCGTGTGTGCCCGAGTGAGTGAACCTTGGGTGATAAAGATGATCATTCGCTAACCAAAATACGGGGAGCTTCTGAGGAAAGACACAGTGATTGATTTCCAAAACACCTGCCACCAAATATCCTGAGAGTACAGTTCCCCTTTTGGACACACATGGGATCACCATGACTTGGAACTAACTTGATGACAATCGACTTATGTTGTTTTGTAGAATTATATTACACTTTTTGGCATGAATGACAAAGATTTTCAGTAGCTATTATAGCAAGTAGAATGAGCCTCTCTTCCTTCGAGTTCATTCTGAGGAATCCATCTTGCCCTTTTACTGTTTTTTCTTTATTGAACGTGTTTGAAGAATTGTGGTGTCTTCCCTAGATTCCTCTAGACTTGCGTGGGTTATTCTGAAAATGACCTTTTAAAAATATGAATAAGTAACGATTTATATGGCATTTCCTGCTTTCATCTCATCGCATGACCTTCACTCTACAGCCCGCCAGGGGAAGCAGAGAGGCTTTCTTCTTGGAGAGACAGTTACAGTCTCAGAATCTCACGGGGGTCGCTGCGTCGGCATCAACTCCATAACTGAGTTTGGGGTGGTTTGAGAGTCCATCAAGATCCTCTTGCTCAAAGGCTTTTCTTTTAAGCACCTTTTAAAAAATCTTTGTTTTTAAAGACAAAAATACAGTTTTGCAATTGCAAAGGGGCTTCAAAAATGTCATGGTAAAATTCCTTTCCCCTTTTTTATGTTTTCTACAAACATTTTGAAGCTCCCTCAAATAGTGGATCCAAGACATAGTTTAATATTAAAAACCAGAAAGCTAAACTAAATCCTGAGTCAAACTGACCTGACCTCCAGTAGGACAGGGTGGATCTGCCCCTGAGAGTTGGAGCTGGACTTTTGATGGGTACAAAACCCCATCTTTCTCCCATTGAATACTGGGCAGTTTGAACTGCTGATGCTGAGACTACAGTCCAACTCATGAACGCTCGACCCCCCAAGGCTCCCTGGTATAATATTATGTAATCTTCAATAACTCAATTTTGTCTAATTTTAATATTTAAAAGGAACAATACAATTATGTTCAATCTTCTTTGGATCAAATAAAATTTATCTAACAAATAATTCATATAGTAATATATAAATATTTGGAATATGTTTTTTCGAATGAATAAAGTCCTAAAACTATATCCTAATATATTAGTTAGAAAAATCTTACAACTTAATACTAAAAAATATTATTTCTGAGTGAATGAATATAATTTTACAGCTATTTTATCAAACTGATTTCATAATGATTCACATCAAATTTAAATAACAATATATTTCAGACTAGAAAGTGTATGTTACTGATTTTTTTGAAGTTTTAATTTGTTTTAATGGACATTTTTATATTCATTTACATTTCCAGTGGTATACTGTGTCATTAATACTATTCACTATCTTTGCTGTGGGCAAAATAAGAATTAGTTAACATTCATAATATTAATTCATAAAATACTACATATTGCATTGCATTTTGTAAACTATTATATTGTCCCCAAAAGCAATTCAGTGAGAATTGAATTACTAAAATAACAAATTTGGGCCAGAGAACTTTAAATACAAGTATGTCTATTGCATTGATGTTCTTTTCACAATCTTCTCTAGGCTTTTACAAGTATTACAAATGTTCCTCCCAAATTTTCACTTTCAATGTCATGTAATTTTATATCAGAAGAGAGGAAAATGTCCATATTTAAAGCACATAGAGTAAGACCTAGGTGGAAGGACAGAGACCGTATTATAAGAATTGAAGTTTTAGAGTAGGATGAAATGCATATCTTTTGGTATTCTCATTTCTTCATTCTTTCTCACCTCTTCTCCAGGCTGGAGTATTTCATTTATGGGATATTAGAAAATACTATGCCGGATGTACAGACCAATAAGTCTGGGGCCCAAAGTTTGAGGGTGTTATAGGCTCTTTCAATTTTTGAAAAAGCTCCAAAAGAAGAAAACAAAACAAAACAAAATGAAAATTACTGATAAGGATACTAACAGCCTAAGCAGAGGATGCCAAACAATTCTTTCAGTGATAGCAATAGTTCAATCAGTGGTTCTTTCTTTGAAGAAATATAGAAAGAGTTTTATTGTTGATGTTCATAGGTGCGACTCAATGAGCTCCAGCTCACAGGAGCCAGGGTCCAACAAAATGAAATACTGCTCAGTCCCGACTTGTCCTAATGTTCATGGCAGCCACTGAGTTAGTCAATCTCATTGATAATCTTCCTCTTTTCCACTTTGGACATACCAAATACGATGCCTTTCTCTGGGTACTGGTCCCTCTCAATAAGATTCCCAATGCATATCACCCATCCTTCTTCCTTAGTATCCTTTTGGCTGGACTTCTAAGACCAATTTATTCATTTTTCTCAAAGTTCATTGTATATTTAAGATTCTTCCTCAACATCATAATTTAAGTGCATCAATCCCTTTTTTATTTTCCTTGTTAATTTTCCAGATTTCTCATTTATTTGAAGATTTATTGAAAATATAATCGCTTGCTTCTTCTCTGAGAGACCACCCAATGACGGATGACACCAGTGTAGCAGCAGGGCCTGGAGGCCCCATGGGGAGGGAGGTTGGGGGTAGGGTGTTCCTCCCAAGAGTGGGAGGCAGAGGCTTCTGTGGAGGCTTCGGCAGCAGCTTGTGAGGACATGGTCCCATCCATGGTGAGGACTGTGGACGAGGTCGCGGAGCTCAAGGAGGCAAAGCCAGGACAAGGAGTGGGTCCTTGTCCCCAAGCCAGGTCATCTGGTCAAGGACATGGAGATCAGGTCCCTGGAGGAGATCTCTCTCTTCTCCCTGCCCATCAAGGAGTCTGAGATCATTGACTTCTTCCCGGGGATGGCCCTCCAAGACGAGGGTCTAAAGACCATGCCTGTGCAGAAGCAGACCAAGTTCAATGTCTCTTTTGCCATCGGGGACTACAACGGCCACATTGGCCTGGGCGTCAAGTGCTCCAAGGAAGTCACCACTGCCATCTGTGGGGTCATCATCCTGGTCAACCTGTCTGCTGTCGCCATGCAGCGAGGCTCCTGGGGGAACAAGATCGGCAAGTCCCACACGGTGCCCTGCCAGGTCACTGACCACCGTGGTCTGTGCCTGTGTGTCCCTTCCCTGCCTCTAGGGCCACTGGTAGGATCTCAGCCCCTGTGCCCAAGAGACTGCTGCTGATGGCAGAGATTGATGACTGCTACACCTCAGCTAGGGGCTGCACAGCCAGCCTGGGCAACTTCACCAAAGCCACCTTTGATGCCATGTCCAAGACCTGTAGCTCTCTTGTCCTTGACCTCTGGAAAGAGACAGTGTTCACCAAATCTCCCTACAGAGGAATTCACTGACCGTCTTGTGAAGGTGCACACCAGAGTCTCTGGGCAGAGGACTCAGGCTCTAGCTGTGGCTACTACATAGTCAATTTTATATAAAAAATAATAAAGCGACTTGAGTCTGCCAAAAAAAAGAAGATATAATCACTTGGGTTAGTCACAACTTATTCCTTGACATGCTATCTTTGCATTTCTAGCACGTTAAGATCTTCTGCAGTAGATTTCCCCAATGTAATACAGTATCTGGGGCAGGTAGGGTGGTTGACTACTTCACATGTGACAGGTGATTGCGGATCCAAATAAAATGAAATCTTTTTCAACATCATTATTTTCACCATTTACTGTTATTTACTGCTCCCATTCTGGGTTTTTCCCCTTTATTTTGAATTGCAATTCATGCTGAAGAAACTGATCTACATCAGAAAGTGCTTGAAGTGCTCTTCACTTTCCACAAGCAAGGCTATCTGTTCATCATAGGCTGTTAACTGACTTCTTTTAATCCTGATGACACATTCATCTTCATTTAGTACAGCTTCTTAATTTATTTGCTCAGCATACAGATTGAATAAATATAGAAAAATGATGGCACCTTAATACAAACCTTTTTGAAAAACTGCATGATTATAGGCCAGTGTTCTAGACTTATGATTTCTTCCTGACATATCACTCTTCCAAAATTCATAAATACTTTGTGGTTACTTAAGCAAGGATGACCTTTGCATAGTGAATAAAATAATGGGACCATCTTTCTGGTATGCTCTGCTGTTAGCAAAGATATATCTGAGATCAGAAATGATATCCCTCATTTCATGTCCCATTCTGATTTCTGGCAATATCCATGGATATACTGCTGCAGCTCCTTTTTTATTATACTCAGCAACCCCTCATTTGCAGTTAATAATAATGATACTGTTAGAAAATGTCCACATTCTCTTGTATTACCTATCTTTGGAATGGACACAATTAAAGAATGTTTCCTACTGGTTGACCTGGCAGCTGTCTTCCAGATTTCTTGGTACAAAAGAGTTTCCAGTATTTCACCTTTTTCTTGAAGCTTAACAATAAATATTCTTCCCATTCCTGTGATCTTGTTTTGAGTCGGTGTCTTCAATGAAGCTTGGATTTCTTCCTTCAGTATCATCCATGCTTGTATATGCATTGCCTCATGAAATGGTTGCACATCAACTGATAATTTTTGGCTTTGTGAGTTTCTCTTTTTCTTCTATCTTCATGTGGTGATGCCTGTGTCATTCAATAGCTTGCCCTTTTGAAGTCTTCAGCAGCAAATGCATTACCTCTCCATTATACTTTTGTAATCAAAAAATCAATTCTAAAAAATAGCAAATGATTTAAAATTGAAGAATGAAAATAATGAGTTCAGATAGTAAATTATTTAAATAATAAAGGTTACTTTTGCCTTGGAAATTTATTAAAGAAGAATTGTAAAATTAAGAGGCTAATTTCAGGTTAGGTGGTTGATAATTGGGGGAAATACAAGTCATGGACAAGAAAAAAGGATAATGTATTCCCCTAAGTACAAGGTCTGAAAACTTAAATAATTATGCATGAAACTTAAAGCTTTCAAATTCCCATTCATTTAAAAATTAAAGAATTTCATATATAGAATAATTAACATCTCCATGTGGTGTTCATATTTTAACCTATAAATTTTCAGTTAAATATAATGTGTGTGTGTGTGTGTGTGTGTGTACACATGCGTGTGTTTGAGAATTACACTTTGATCAAAAACTAACTTCAGGTAATAATGTTAACATTTAGTAAGATTAGGGCTGAGCCCCGGTGGCGCAGTGGTTGTGCGCGGAACTGCGGCCCACTGGGACGGAGGTTCAATTCCAGCAGTGGGGCTGGGCCTCCTACTCCCACCACCGGAGAGCAGTGATGCCCCCCAAAAAACCAAAAAACAAACAAAAAAGATTTAGTAAGATGAATATGAACAGAGTGGTTGTTCACAAGAAGTAAAGAAGTAAGAATACACCTGTGGTAGTTACGAAGTTGAATGTCAACTTGATAAAAGAGTGGAGGGGTGGGGTCTAGCCTGTCAATCATGTCACAGCTTAATGATCCCTCCTTGTAGGTGTGACCTTCTCATGATGATTCTGGGAACTCTCTCTGTATTTTACCTTCCTGTTGACAAGCCACATAGAGCCACACTAATGGCAGTCGGAGACCTGGAGATGCTTCCACCACCACTGAATCCCCAAGTCTTTCCACCACAGGTCTGTGATATTACCGCATTCGGCATCATTGCATTTGTTGCATGAGTCTGAAGAGGAATTTACAGACTAGCATCAAATATAAGGGCTAATA
Organism: Nesogale talazaci; assembly: GCA_004026705.1. Taxonomy (NCBI): domain Eukaryota; kingdom Metazoa; phylum Chordata; class Mammalia; order Afrosoricida; family Tenrecidae; genus Nesogale; species Nesogale talazaci. The sequence continues at coordinate 125,166 of PVJH01003939.1, forward strand.
TTGGACTTATTGACTTGATCTGGATTGAGCTGGTATTTTTCCTTAATGAACAATAACTCTTTGATATAAAACCCTTATACATACATGAGTGTCAATGAATTTGTTTCTCAAGTCAACCTAGACTAACACAATGCCAATATTAAATTCTTTTATATAGGAGTTTAACAGTGTGGTGACAAGTTTCTCAGGAGCAAAATGCACTAAAAAGCAAAGAAAAAAAATAAGGTAAAGAATTTAGTGAGGCATTTTACATGGTGATAATAAAGGAAATCTAATATGTTTCACATGTGTCTAGTAAATGTTTAAAATTTTTTGCTGAATGATTTAAAATAATATCTCAGCTTTGGTTGTTGGGAACTCTATCTTCAAGAGTTTAGAATTTTTACTGTAAAATAAAGATTTAACTTTAGGGAAGCAGAGAAAAAGGAAAAAAATATTTATTTTTCAATCAAAACCTCTCTCCTTTTCATCTGTCAAAACTTTAATGTTTGTCTTGAGAAATAACAGAATGACATAAAAGTTGTAAAGAAAGCATCCTTTTATCAAAAATAAGAAAATATTGTTGCAATCCTATTAGCTAGACAAAAGACTTATTTCAACTGTAGTAGTTCTGCCACTAATGTGTTTACTCTTACACTAATGTCTTTCTTTCTATTTCAGGATCCAATCCAGAATACCAAATTTCACTTAGTCACCAGGTCTCCCTCGGCAACATGACTTCGTCCCAGTTCTTTGAACTTTACTGGATATCATGAACTTGACACTTTTGAATAATGAAGAACAGTTAGATTGTAAAATCCATGTCATTTTTGTTCAATCTAGTGTTTAGCTTTTGGTGCTAAAACTGAACGTCTGGATTTGGAGGAAGAATACCACAATGAAAGGTTCTTTGTTGAGCATCATATTAGGGGGAAATGATATAAATATCATTAACTACTACAGTGTAGACCTTAAGCAATTGGTCAAGGTGCTATCTGCTCTGTTTCTCCTTTGTCAAGTTACCATGTGTTCCTTTTCCAGTCTGCTGATTAGAAGCAAATCATTAAAGGAGTGGAGTTGCTAATCACAAGTTCAGCCCTTTGAAACCACCAGCCACTCCACAGTATTAAGATGACATTTTCTGCTTCCATTAAAAAGGGACAGTCTTGGAAGACCATCACGAGGTCAGGCTCAACTGTGTGGCGGTGAGTTTGAGTTTTGATTTTGTGGTCCAGCTCAAAGTCAAAAGGTACATTGTATGTATATTTCTTGGAATTTGTCTATAAAACTATCTATTCTTTCACATTTATTTATTTATCCAATCACTTATTTATATCAGAATGAGTCCAAAGAGATCTACTTAATTTTTTGACCTATAACCCAGCACAGTCATTTATTTGTATGTTCAGAGTTTTCCAGCTTTCGTCATTGGGAGTTCTATTGTCATAAAGTTAAAGGGGAAAAAGTATGTAAAAACAAATGTCATAAGCACATTTCTTTATGATGTTCATCCTTGTAATCACCACTGAGAAGGCGAGGGCTAAAAAAGTTTTCAGCCAGCCAGAACCAGGCCAGAAGTTCCCCTAGCTGTTCTGTCACAATCATAACCCCTGCCTTCTCATTGAAAAACTGTAATTCTAACCTTTTCCTGAATTGAGTAATAGTTTTATCACCAAAGTTTGCGTTTCTGTGAAATTTAATATTGACCATGTTTTTTTAGCTTGTTGTCTTCTAGATCTCTCTGTGTAAGGTTAGATCACGTTTTCCCCTTCCTTACATATATGTGAAGTTTCTCGGCAACATAACATCAGGTATTTCTTGAAACCTAGACCTTGCTGATGGGGCAGTTCTCATGTCCATGAGTCCTCCAGAGTCCCTATAAATTGGCAAATGGATCAAGAGTCTTCATTAAGTTACTTATGATTTATTTGACAAGTATTAAGCAATTTTACCTAATACAATATAATTCATACTCCAAACTAGCTAAAGGATCATTTACAGGAAAATGAAAAATTATAAATCAAAAAGTGCAATCTAATGAGCTCTTTCTTTTGTGATGCTGATGAGTGGATTTGAATTACAAACTTTGTGGTTAGTAAAGTACTATGAAATTTTATTTTCATCTCTGTTTTTCCTGGCTATTGTCTAGATATTGAAATTTTCAATTAGCATCTTAAGCAAAAGAGAATTTTATTTTGAAGTCTTAAGCTTATAAATTTATTTTGTCTGTTTTTCATACTCAAAATGTACCAAGTTCTAAAATGTGCTATTTCCATTAGAAGAATATCGTGTTTTCATTAATATTCCATTTAATATGTCCTTTCCAGTGATAATACCTTCATCTGCCTCTAAAATTAATTATTTTAAATTGTGTAATAAAAATTTCCTTGCTTTTCTTTATAATTTTATTACATATATTTGTAATCCTTAGATACAACAGCTTACTTTACCTATTGAAAATATGTTCTTATAAATTAAACCATACAGCATACATATATGTCTTATTTACTACCTTAATACCATGTTTTTGAGATCCATCTAGGTTATTGAGAAAAACTATGGTTTGTTTATTTTCAGTGATATTTGTCCATTCTACATAAGAAGACATGTGCATTATCTACTGAATAAGTTTGGATGAATATATTCTGTTTGCAGACCTTAAACTATTTACAGACTTTTCTCTCTTTTTCTTGTCATTGGTTTTGTGGTTGTTTTGTTTTCTTTTGCTGCTTTGTTTTGCTCTTTTTTTTTTTTTTGTATATTATGTCTTCAGGCCTAACTGGATAAGATAGGCTGGATAAACAATTTGAAGGAGGAAACAACAGTACTGACAGTTCTGGGAGGACATGGGAGAGGCAGTCGTAGGGCAAAGAAAGTGTGTGTTATCAAACCCAGAGACAAAGGAAAAACAAGTGATTCAAAATCCGAGGCAAGGAGTGTGTAAGAGGCCTTGTAGGGCTTGATCAAGGACAAAGTTACCGTGAGGAATTATGAAACCCAAATGAAGACTGAGCACGGTAGTGGGATAAGAGGAAAGTAAAAGGAAATCAATGAAAGAACTAGGAGGCAAAGGGCATTTATAGAGGTCCAAAGACAGGTACATATTTATGCAATTTATGCAAATATATTTATATAAAACGATGGGGAAATAAACCTATATATATGTATATATATATATTTAATATTAAGGTCACAGATAGACATTGATCCTCCACTCAAGTACTCCAAGGCAAGAACACTTTGTTCTATTTAACTGGCATTCCAGGATGCTCACCTTCCAGACACAATCACTAAAGAAAAATGGGTGCATAATCAAATGTGAAGAAAGAAGATGGTCCCCAGCTATCAAAAGATATAGTGTCCATGTTCTTAAAGGCTTGAAGGTAAACAAGTAGCCATCTAGCTGAGAAACAACAACATTCACACAGAAGAAGTACACCTGTGTGATCACAAGGCATCGAAAAGATCAGGTAGAAGGCATCAAAGAAAAAAAATTCATATCATTGTGAATGAGGGGCAGTGTGGAGAGGAGACCCCAAAGCCCATTTGTAGGCAATTGGACATCTCCCTACAGAAGTTTAGCAGGGAGGAGACAAACCAGGCAGGGTGCAGTGTAGCAATGATGAATCCTACAACTTTCATCTAGTACTTAAATGCTACCTCTCACCGCTATCATGAGCCAATTCTACTGGGATCTGGCTAGACAGAGGATGTACACTGGTACAGAAAGATGGAAATATGGGGAATCCAGGACAGCTGACCCCTTCAGGGCCAGGGGCGAGAGTGGTGATACCAGGAGGGTGGAGAGAAGGTGGAGTAGAGAAAGGGAACTGATTACAAGGATTTACATATAACCCCTTCCCTAGAGAACGGTAAACAGAAAAACGAGATATCAGTTAGTGGGAATAATGGACAAGTAATGATTTATAAGTTACCAAGTTGGGGGGTGGAGGGAGGGAATGATGATGGCAACAAATATATAAATGTGCTGGACACATGGATGGATGTATGGAATGTGGTAAGAGTTGTATAAATCACCAATAAAATGACTTAAACAAATTAAAAAGTGAAAATGCATGTCAGAGAGCAAAAAAAGAATATTCTGCTTGAATTTATATGTGTAGACTTTAAAATAGCCTAAACATTCCAAAAGTTCTAAAAACATGAAAAAATAGATAACAATTATTATCCTCTTATTTTCAGGTAAGAACAAAATGAGAAAGATAATCCCAAAAGTATTAAGACCTTCAGAGCTAGTTAAAGCATCAAACTAATGGCCACAAATCAATGATTGTATGACTTTCTCACTATTGATGTTTAAATGGGCCTAATAAATAACTTCTCCCACTATCCCCAAGTTGAAGCAATTGAGAAGATAAAGAATAGGGTAAAATGGAGTTCAAGGTTTATTATTATTATTATTGAAAATATTATGCTGAAGAAAGTGACTTTAGTACAGAAGCTCAGAATTAGAAAAAGTTTCTCAGTCTGACACTGACTGCATTAGGACATTGAGAATGTCTTTACATTGGGACTTTTCTCTGCAAAATGTTTGATGTAGAGGAACAGACTGAGTGCCTAACTTCTGAGAGGGAAAGACGACAAAGCAAAGGGACAAAAGGAAAAGGTCATATTTCCTTCTTTAGCTCAATTTCTCATCTGATTTACATTTCTTCCTCTCAGGTAAGATGAGTAAAGAAGTGAAGAAAGGCCAAAAATGTCACACCAATGGATGTCCCTCATACTGCAATACAAAGTAAGGTTGAGGTATTGACCCCCCTTAAGCCCTTAATCTATAGAAACAATGGAACACCACAAATTAATCTGAAATCACTCTGGGGGGGGGTAGCACTAAGGGAATAATAAACATCTGTCTTGCTATCTGTCCTTTTCTAGAACAACTACTGTGTCAGACAGGGTTCTCTAGAGAAACAAAACCAGGACACTAGTAATTCTATTTATATTTATAAAGATCGAAGGATATATAAGAAAGAAACAGTTAACTAATCTATAAAGCAGAACAAGTGACTTGGTGCAGCTCACTTGTGTGAGACAGCTAGTAGACTGGCAGTCCTTGCAGTCTTTAGAGCCACTGAGTAGTCCTCTATAGAGCAAGTCAGGCTACCCGGCTACAAGCAGAAAACAGCAAAGCAGGTCACGAGTAGTCAGTCAGAGATGTATATTTCAGGAGCATGGTGAAGCAGGCTTGAAGGAACCTCAACTCATAGCTACACAGTCCACGATTAGGTATCCCACGGGAAGTGTTGCTTGGAGGTCGAGGCACAGGACAAACAAGGCAGCTGGCTGGTCCCAAGATCCAAAAGCAAGAGAGCAAGGGCGAGACTCGCTGAACCCTTCCTCTCTCCGCCCTTTAATTCATCCCATGTTTTCACTGGCCGTGCTGTCACAACAGACCTACCTATTTTCTGTGGCCATGTTGGCACAAGTCTACCCATCACATCTACCTTGTTTCTCCTTTCAATCAAGTCTTCTTCTGAGAAGCCATCCTCAATCTCCCTAAGTCAAACATGCTACCCTCAGGGAAATATTCTACTTATTCTTCCAGATAAACTCCCATTGCACCATCTTTCGAAGATTCCCCTGAATCACTTACATAAGTATCTAAAAAATAATAAAAATTCAAGATCATATATGCATCTTTTGTTCATGGCTTCTCTATGAAATCCCTGCCAAATAGGTATCCTGTTTCCTTTTGAACTTTTTTCCTCCTGAAGAAGTTTATTCTGATTTTAGATGGTTTCGATCGACTAAAAGTAAGTTTTTTTTAAATTTTTTTAATTTGAAGTTAAATGTTGCTTCCTTTAGTTTACCACAAGATAAATTCAAATTTCCTCGGACATCTAAATATGGGTAACATTTTCGGGGGCAAAATATTCCCATTTATTTTCATTGTGACATGGCCAATTGTTTTTCTAGAAAAATTACAGTTTCTTTTGTCAAATATGCTGTTCTTTGTATCTTAATGTGATTCTGAATCTAAAGTGTCAATACTACATTTCTGGAAAAGAATTATTATTCTGAACTTCCATAACACTTGTCATATACTATAGCTATATTTATTAATATCTGAATCATCTCTCCTTTCTATTTAAAACAGAACCCTGATACTATTCTATTTTGTGTTACCTAGAAAGCATTAAAATCATGTTCATGAACCCAGGGACAAGGGAACAACAAGTGATCTAAAATCAGTGGTAAGGCAAGAGAGGCCTGGTAGGAATTGATCAAGGGTAATGTAACTGAGAGAAATTACTGAAATCAAAATGAAGGCTGAGCATGATAGTGGGAAAAGAGGAAAGTAAAAGGAAATAGAGGAAAGATCTAGAAAAAACAGGGCATTTATAGAGGTCTAAATACAGGCATGTATATAGGTAAATATTTTTATATATGATCATGGGGAAATAAATCTACATGCATCTACTTGTAAGGTTAGTATTAAAGCAGTAGATGGATATTGTGCCTTCACTCAAGTATTTCCTCAATGTAAGAACACTTTGTTCGATTAAATTGACATTCCATGATGCTCACCTTCCTGACAAGATTGCTGAAGACAAATATGTGCATAAGCAAATGTGGTGAAGAAAGCTGATGGTGCCCGACTATCGAAAGACATAGCGTCTGGGATCTTAAAGGTTTGAAGATAAACAAGCGGATATCTAGCTGATAAACAACAAAGAACATGTGGGAGAAGCACACCAGCCTGTGTGATCATGATATTTTAATAGGATCAGGTATCAGGCATCAAATAACAAAAAAATCATATCATTGTGAATGAGGGGGAATGCAGAGTGGAGACCCAAAACTCATCTGCATATCCCCTTACAGAATGGTTGCTGGAGGAGATGAGCCAGTCAGGGTGCAGGGTAGCAACAATGAAACATACAACTTTTCTGTAGTCCTTTAATGCTTCCTCCTCTCTCCCAACCAAATATCATGATCCCAATTCTACCTTATAAATCTGGCTAGACCGGAGGGTGTACACTGGTACAAATAGGAACTGGAGGCACAGAATACAGAGCACATGAATCCCTCAGGGCCAGTGGTGAGAGTGGCGATAGCAGGAAGGTGGAGGGAAGATAGGGGTAGAAAGGGGGAACCAAGAATCTACATATAACCCCGTCCTTGGGGGAAAGATAACAGAAAAGTAGATAAAGGAAACATTGGTCAGTGTGAGATATGACAAAATAATAATTTATAAATTATCAAGGGTTCATGGAGTGGGGGTGGGGGAAGGAGGGGAAAAATGAGGAGCTTGTACCAACAGCTCAGCAGAAAGCAAATGTTTTGAGAATGATGATAGCAACAAATAAACAAATATGCTTGACACAATGGATGGATGGATTGTAATAAAAGTTATATGAGCCCCCAATAAATTGATTTTAAAAAGAAAGGAATGTATGGTATTGAAACTTTAGGGTTTTCATTCTGATGTATTATTTGAAAAAATAATGCAGGTACTTCTACACTAAAATTATTAAGTTTACCTGTAAATACTGCCACACTAAATGTTTATCATTATTCTCGCAACTTTTTCACCAATTAGTTTCTCTGTAGCTACAAGCAGAAAGTGTTCTGTGACTTTCTCTAAGTTCATCAAGTTATTCCTGGGTAAAAATTCCTCAATTTGAAGTCTGAGTGTTTCACTCAGTGCATGATTTGTCCTCTCTGACATGAGTATTTGAAACCAAATAACATTCCATAAGGAGTTGAAAAGCAAGGGAGGAACTTTATTCCTCGAACTTTATTCCTCCAACAGTCTGTTATGGAGCCAAAGTCTATAAAATTCCTTTAATTGGCTCATATTCACTGCTGAATTGCAATGCAAAATTGATAAAGATTTTATCTTATAATTTATTGCAAGCATCTCTTCCATATGGTATTCAACTAGGTTCTTGTTATACAAGGCAGCATTCTTGCACGTGATCAGCTCCAAGTAAGTGAGACAATTTCTAGGCAAGGAAAATTTTCCTTTTGATGTCTACTTAGTTTAAGATATTCAGCTGAAATTACACAAAACTTTACTATCTAAGAGATGTAGTGTTTAACCAGGTTTACGTATATGAGCTTAGAAAAATCACTTACTGTGTATCATGTATTTGTTTGTGATATCTGAAATAAACACATCCACCTCATCATAGTGTCTGGACTCTCTATAGACCTTGTAAGTACAAGTATATGTCATTCACCTCTCTTCCACAACTGCTAAGGGAGCTCAGTTAGCAGGTCCTTATTTTGAAATGCTTATTAAATATTAATTTTATTTTGATTTTGCTGTTATCAATGAATCATCTCCTACTCATAGCAACCCCGATTTACAA